>BFEA01001165.1:76063-93722 GCA_003427395.1 Chara braunii
TCACCCCTCCCTTAACAGAAGCGGTGGGGGGGGGGGTCCGGCATTTGTCAAACGCCGGACCCCCTCCCTTCCTCACCCCTCCCTTAACAGAATCGTTGGGGGGGGGTCCAGCGTTTGACAAGCGTGGCAACCGCTCCCTGTTGACCGCGTTGGGTGGCGGTGGACCCCCTCCCTCCCTCACCCTCCCTTACTAGAAGCGGGGGGGGGGGGGGGGGGGGGGGTTCGGCGTTTGACAAACGCTGGACCCCCTCCCTGTTGACCGCTTTGGGTGGCGCTCTGGGTGGCGCTCTGGCGCTTTGGGTGGCGCTCTGACGCTTTGGGGGGGGGTCCGGTGTTTCACAAACGCGGGACGCCCTCCCTGTTGACCGCTTTGGGTGGCGCTCTGACGCATACGCCCGGCCACACCCGGGCTTTTGTGTAACCCCGGATCCCTTCACGATTGAGGGTGGAGGGGTTCGGCATCCCCACAGATAATGTTTGACCATCTCCCGGTGCAGCGGCCCAAGAGGGGTCCGGCCATTCACTATCTGCAAATGAAGACACCAACCACAATCCTCGAGCGTCTTCGAAAATCGTCATGCATCGATATCCCGACTGATCTTGCAGAAAGTATCCGCTGAATCAGGCGCCGCCAACGACTGTTGTGCTTTAAGTGCATCCCCTTTCCGGATTTTCATTCCCGTTCTGAATCGAATTCCGCTGGTCCATGCCCATGCCACGCTTCTGAGGTCTTGTCATCCGGGTTTCGATTCTGTTTCCACTCTCCACGTTTTATTCCATGCATCTTCGTAAAGCTTTGAGACCTCTTGTTCGCGACCACACGGCCTCTTGTACTCCACGAAAATCCGGGTTGTCTCCTTCTTGATGACACGAGCAACCCAAAAGGTACACCCTTCTTGCACGTGGTCATCTGGAGCGCGCAAAACAACGAAATCATCAATCTCAACAGCTTCACAAGGGTCGAATTCCGGTTTGGGTGCATCCTTCCTATGGCTGACAAAACACGATTTTCTCAACAGCTGTGGCACGACGTACGGGACCGCGGACTCCTCACTTGGTTTGCTCGGCCTGGGTGATGGCCAAAAAAAGTATGACAAGGGCACTGTTCCAGTCTCTTCTGCCTTAACATGTCGAATTTGCCTAAGCGCTCCGTCCAGTATCTCAGTCTGTCAGTCTTGAGTTGGCGCTCCTCTATAGTTTGAGTTTTTCATTCGTTCATTGAGTCCTTCCACGTCTTCACTAAAACGCGCAGACCCGCTTTGCCGTTTGTAAAGTCACCGGAAGTGGGGTTGGGCGACTCGCGGCGCGGCTCGAATCCCCATGTGGGACCTGCCCATTTCTTGTCCGCACCACGTTTGAACCAGTACACCGGTCCCTTGTCAGACCCCCAGTTTTTGTCGGTGCAGTGCGCTTTGTAGACCGTAGCCAGGTTATCACCCTCCATGTAGAAACAGAAAAGGTGGGGTGTGGCATGGCCTGAAATCAAGTTGTCAAGGTACGGCGAGATCGCGGTTTTCCAGTCCACAATTTTCATGAGTTGCGTGCACTCCACTTGCTTCTCACAAGACATTTGGAGCACCACAAACAGTTCTTCTCGAAAATCCACCGGAAATGTGATTGCGATGTGCTTGTAATGCCACGTAGGAATGAGAGATAGTACTGTGGGGGGGGATCGAACCCTCCCCCCTTTTTTTTCCTGAAAATCCATCGGAAATGTGATTGCTATGTGCTTGTAATGCCACGTAGGAATGAGAGATAGTACTGTGGGGGGGGGATCGAACCCTCCCCCCCCCTTTTTTTTTTTTTCGAAAATCCACCGGAAATGTGACTGCGAAATGCTGGTAATGTCACGTAGGAATGAAAGATAGCACTGTGGGGGGGGGATCGAACCCTCCCCCCTTTTTTTTCCCAAAAATCCACCGGAAATGTGATTGCGATGTGCTTGCAATGCGACGTAGGAATGGGAGATAGTAATGTGGGGGGGGGTCGAACCATCCCCCCTTTTTTTTTCAAAAATCCACCGGAAATGTGATTGCGAAATGCTGGTAATGCCACGCACGAATGAAAGATAGCATTGGGCGGGGGGGATCGAACCCTCCCCCCCTTTTTTTCCCGAAAATCCACCGGAAATGTGATTGTGATGTGCTTGTAATGCCACGTAGGAATGGGAGATAGTACTGTGGGGGGGGATCGAACCCACCCCCTCTTTTTTTTTTTCTTCTGAAAATCCACCGGAAATGTGATTGCGAAATGCTGGTAATGCCACGTAGGAATAAAAGATAGCACTGTGGGGGGGGGATTGAACCCTCCCCCCCCTTTTTTTTTTTTTTCAAAAATCCACCGGAAATGTGATTGTGCAATGCCAATAATGCCACGTAGGAATGAAAGATAGCACTGTGGGGGAGGGATCGAACCCTCCAACTTGTTTTTTTCCCCGAAAATCCACCGGAAATGTGATTGCGAAATGCTGGTAATGCCACGCAGGAATGAAAGATAGTACTGTGGGGGGGCATCGAACCCTCCCCCCCTTTTTCTTTTTTCAAAAATCCACCGGAAATGTGTTTGCAATGTGCGTGTAATGCCACATAGGAATGGGAGATAGTAATGTGGGGGGGGGTCGAACCCTCCCCCCCTTTTTTTTTTCGAAAATCCACCGGAAATGTGATTGCGAAATGCTGGAAATGCCACGGAGGAATGGGAGAGAGCACAATGGGGGAGGGGGATCGAACCCTTCCCCCTTTTTTTTTCCCGCAAATCCATCGGAAATGTGATTGCGTAATGCTGGTAATGCCACGTAGGAATGGGAGATAGCACTGTGGGGGGGGATCGAACCCTCCCCACTTTTTTTTTTCGAAAATCCACCGGAAATGTGATTGCAATGTGCTTGTAAAACCACGTAGGAATGGGAGATAGCACTGTGGGAGGGGGCTTCCGGCAGGCACGCAGGAGGCAAGAGGCGGGGTGGAAGATAGCGTTTGTGAAATGTTGAACCCCCACCAACAGCACGACCGGTGGGCAGGGGTCCAACGTTTGTCAAACGCTGGACCCCCGCCTACCGGCCTTGCTCTTCAGCGGGGGTCCAGCGTTTGTCGAACGTTGGACCCCCGCCTACCGGCTGTGCTTTTGGCGGGGGTCCAACGTTTGACAAACGTTGGACCCCCGCCCACAGGCCGTGCTTTTGGAGGGGTCCAACGTTTGTCAAACGCAGGACCCCCACCAATAGCACGACCGGTGGGCGGGGGTCTAGCGTTTGTCAAACGCTGGACCCTCGCCAAAAGCACGGCCGGTAGGCCTGCAACTCTGTTGTGAAACGCTGGACCCCCGCCTACCGGCGTCGCTATTGGTGGGTTTCCGGCGTTTTACAAACGCTGGACCCCAACCCTCAACCCGGCCGGCAGGCAGGGGTCCAATGTTTGCCAAACGACGGACCCCCGCCCCCCGGCCGTGCTTTTGGTGGGGGTCCAGCGTTTGCGAAATGCAGGACCCACGCCTGCCAACCAAGCCATTGGCGGGGGTCCAGCGTTTGTCGAATGTTGGACCCTTGCCTGCCGGCCGGGTCGAGGGCTGGGGTCCAGCGTTTGTAAAACGCTGGACACCTGCCGGCGACGCCGGTAGGCGGGGTCCAGCATTTCACAAACGCTCAGCGTTTCACAAACGTTCAACGTTTCACAAACGCAGGACCCCCGCATACCGGTTTGTGCGAGGCGTGGACTCCCGCCAATGACTCGGCCGGTGCGCTGGGCTTCAGCGTTTTTAAAACGCAGGGGGTTCAGCGTTTGTGAGACGCTGGACCCATGACTGCCGGCAGCGACAGACGAGGGGTGTCCAGCGTCGGGAACCCCCCCCCCCCCCTCGTGGAATGAGCGTCGTCGGCATGTGCCTTGCGATTGCTTCTGTTGTTTGCTATGTCCCGTCTTGCCCTGCGTGAGATAGAGATAGGTGACATTAATGCATCCCTCGTCCTTTTTTCTTATGGATATCTTCTCCAGGGACAGGTCGTAAGGGTCCGAATAACGCGGATAAGAGGTACAACAACAGATCGAAACTGTATCGCGACAAGCTGTGGGCTCTCAACTGGGTCTGAGTGACCGGCGAGCCCGGGTGCGGTGCTGCTGTGTTTTTGACGGAGGATGAAGGGGCGACCTGGTACTGTTGTGGTGGCATCATCAAGTCTGAAATTGACAAGGCCATGGCGGAGAAGGGCAAGGTCGACGAGCGAGACTTAAGGAAGTTCTTCCTCACTTCAATATACGATGAGCAGGGTACCGACTGGGTCAAGACTGACCACAAGGTCAGCCTCGACCTTGCTTTGTTCAAGGGATAAGGTGAGAAGGCATTCGCTATGAAAGCCTTCGGCGGAAAGCAAGATGGGAATGCGTTTAGGATGCAATTGCCCATTGAATTCCTCAGCAAGACCAACGGGTATAGGAAAAGTGGTCAATTCTCGACGGTCGCCGCTGGTCACCAGCTCACATTACCTCTAGTCCCGTTCGACGCCCATGTCGAGAGCCTCGCAGGCTTGTCAACGTGCTCAAGCGATCGGCGACAGGTTGTGTCGACACCGCAACAACATGTCGCCGGGAAGGAGAAAGTCATTACTTACCGGAGGCGTTTGGGCGGTGGGTCATCGCGAAACCTTCCGAAGAGCAAGGTGCTCGCCAGACCTCCTTTGGATCTTCCAGGAAGCTCTCGTGCTGGTGCCAGCTCGCGCTCGTGGGACACCGCTAAACGTCGAATCGACGAGGAGTCAGACGAAGATACGGAGGAAGACGAACGAGTTCGCCAATGGCATTCACAGTTGGTAGCGACGCCTGGGCACATCCAGGGCGAAGGCTCTTGCGATGTGAATGTGGGGCGGGAAGCTGGTGGAGGTGCCGATGGAGAATACGACGAGGATGAAGGGGAGTGTGGTAGTGGAGAGCAACGAGAACAGGTTGGAGAAGCGGTGGACCATATGGAGTGGGAAAAGGTTGCGGCGAGTGGTGAGGTGGGCGGTGGCAGTGTGGGTGGATTGGAAATGAAAGACGAGGAATTGGAAGACGAAGGAGGAGATGTCGGTGTTCCCGCGGGGCTGACTTCTAAGGGGAGGGGAAAACGCACAGCGCAATCGTCGTCGACGCACGCTGCGCCTAAGAAGCAAGCTCGAAGGAAAGTTGTGGACGAAGCTCGGGTCGCCTTGGATGCAACTCAAGGGACGCTTCGTGGAGCCGATGTGAAATACAAATCAAGTGCTCGGATTCGCAGAACGTCACAACCTAAGAAGCCCGTGCGACCATCAAGGCGCCAGAAATCGGACGACTTCAGCGACGACGCTGAAGGGGTGCCCCTCGCTTGCTCTCCCTCCTTGACGACGACGAGAAGGAGATAAAGAAACCCAGTGCGGTCAACACGACGCAGTGCTTCTTCCTCGAGTACGATGAGGACGGCAAAAAGAGAAGAGACCCGCCGAGGGTGGTCATTGACATCGTGCAGATTCTTCCAATTCCGCTGCGAGATATCGCCTTCAACCAGCGATCGCTGAACCCGGCCATCGTTGCAAGCATCGATGTGGCAATTGCTGCATCAACTCGTCCAAGGTCCGAGGATGATCTGGCTCCGTGGGATCCACTGGAGTTAGTGCTGGCTCTGATTACGCCATCAAAGGACGAGAACATCCAAGGGATACGCGTCCTTTCACAAGACTTCAATTCTGATAGGGCAGATGAGTATTTCTATTACCCGGTTGCCGGTCAACATACTTCCGAAGCTATGAAAAGAGCAGTGGCGGATAATTCTGCAGCAATGGAGGTGTTCGGCTTTCAGAATTATGATCGAGTACGGATCATTTATTTCGATGACGACCACACGAACAGGTACTCGTATGTTTCGACACACAACAACACGAGAGTTGATGGTGCTATGTTGTCGTCGTTCCACCAAGCCTGCGAGGACATCAGAGGATCTTGGGACTCGAAGAAATGGATCGGCCCTGTGGGGAACGTGTCCAAAGGGGATCCCACCGGTTTGACGCACCAGGAAGAGTGGAGGAAATTTATGAGGGCGTGCATGGGGAAGTCATGTGACAAATCACTGTGGACCGAGTGTTTGGCTCCGAAGTGGCAACAGGACTGGACGAACAGTATGAGGGGATACATGAATGTCGCCACATGCAAGGACTGGATATGGACATTGGTAAAAGAGTTTTTTCAGAAGTTCGAGGCGGGGGAATTACCGCTACACGACAATAAATGCCCGAAGGACTTGCCGGGGAAGCAGGAGTGGAGGGTGTCGGGTCAATTCACTAAAGAGGTGTAGGGGAAGAAGGAGGTGTTCCATTGCATACCGGCTAGGGACGGGGGACCAAACGCTACGGTGTCCTTCAAAGATCTCGTTCCGTCAAACTTCAAATGTTTTGGAGATGTGACGGCACGAGAGAAGGAAATTGCATTGCGGTTGATGATAAATAAGAAAATCATCGCCACTACTAGACTGGTTCCTCCTGGGAAGTTGAACATGATGAACCTCCTCGACATCATAATGTGCGAGAGATACATGATGCGTTTGTTCAACTACATCGTCTTCAAATCGGAGAACAAAGAGGCGAAAGAATGGACGACCGGGAACTTCTTCGACTATGGAAAAGTGGAGGAAAGGTTTGGTGTGAAGGCAGCCGTATGGAATGAGGAAAGGGATAGGATCCCTTTGGAATACATCCGGAGGGTTCCAAAAAGACTCGGCGGAGAGCAAAAGGAAAAAGGTCTGAAAGGAGCTGACCTGAAGGCCACGGAGGCATTGTACAGGAACGCGTTTTTCCACTTCAAGTACTTCGTATACCATGCAATAGGAAGAGTGGACTTACATACAATTGAGTTGCGACGGTTGAAGAACGCTGCGCTTCATCTTTGTTAAGAGAAGAAACAACGACGGTCGACATTGCTACCGGTCAACATGCACCCCAAGGAGTTGCTGTTCGCGGCCCACGAAATTGTGACTGCGGCCACGAACTTGAATTGCAAGGCGGCCATCCTCGATCTCGCCAACCCGAAGGAGTGTCTTGCATGGTCGCCAGCCGATTTCGACGCTCTGCACAAAACAACATATTGTACTGCAAATTGGATTTTGATTGTTTTTGCCCCGCAAAAACAACATAAGATGTCATAAAGCAGCTTTACAACTAAGACGATGTTGAGGTGATACCCGGGACTTGGAAGCGTTATCTCGGGGTCAGGACGACTGTCAACAAGTACGAAAAATGGCAAGTCGATTATAAAGACACGATGGCGATCGTCCTGCATGCCAAGGGCGGCGACCTCAAGAAGGTCACGAGGACCCCTAAATCGGAGGCGGAGATAGTGGAGCTAAACGTTGAGGAGGAGCACTTCAAGAGGTGCACAGCGAGGCACGGCGGCGAGGAAGAAAACGAGAGAGAGATATATGGGCGGTGGGAACGACATCCCAAACAGTTGCAGAAGTTGTGTGGTTCGTTTTTGCATGAGGATCAGGGGGTGATTCTTATCGGGAAGCCGCATGTTGGACTTGTGTGGGAGCTTCTGCGCGCTGGCTATCATGTTTTCGCATGCGACTCGTCGTCCCAAGACATTTCGTACTTGACGAAGGCCATCGAAATTCTTGGGAAGAACGTGAGAAGCGATTGCACGGTTCAGAGACAGAAAACTGCACACCGTTCAGACAGGGACATATACCACAAGCAGGACAAAAAGAGAAACAAGATGTGGGAATATTTGTTCCAAGGCCAACCCAAGTTGACATTCGAGCATGACTACATAGTTCGCAAAGCGATGGCACAGGAAGCGTATGGTGGCTACCATAAAGCGCAGGTGGGTGCGTTTGCGATATTCGTGGCGAGATGTGAACAAATAAAGTTCACAGCAAATCAGACAATGCCAACGTACGAAAAGTACAACAACATTGTCAAAACAACCGATGGATGGAATCCGATCGAGAGCGACGAGGAAACCGAAACATCGGACCTTGAAATCGAAGAGTGAGTGAAACGTTTGCGAGAGGGAATGCAAAGTGTGCCTGCATGCAGCGTGCCGAACGAGAATCCAGAAGAAGGTCGCACGAAATCGGAAGGTGCGAGCAGTCCGACGCGTGACGTGACCGACAGGGCAAACTCCATTGAACAGATGCAAACGGATTCGCCTACGCCCCTCAGAGCACTTGAGAATGCATTGATTCATGGCAATCGTCACGGGTTCCAGGGGAGGCCTCACAGTCTTCAAGGAAACACGGAACACAACATGCTGACAGAGGCCGATGAGGATGACTTGGCGGTTCCAGATGCCCTTCCGAGGCTGATGCCCGGTGATGATATTCCCGATCGCATTGTGCAGGCCAGCGAACGGCTGTGTGTCCGATTTTGGATTGAACGCAGGTTCCGCATTGAATTATTGAACGCACGTTGAATTCGCGTTCAACTCCCATTCAAACGCGCCTTGGACGGGGAAAAACGGGGTCCGCTATGATTTTTTTCCTAGGCTAAACATAACCGGAAAAAAAAAAACAAATAGGGTTGTAGATCTTTTTTAGGTCTACAACCCCATATTTTTATTTTTATTTTTGGAGCTTTTAATATATTTTTAAAAAATCGAAAACATAAGCACACTGAAAAAACAAAAACAAAAAATGACATGAGTCTTTTTTTTTGGGTTTCACAAAGATTTGTAATGGTTGTAGATCTTTCAAAGATGTACAACAAACTTTTTTTTTTATTTTATTTTATAATTTCGTGTATTTTTAAAAAAATCAAAACCATAAACAACATATTTTTTTGCCTGCATCGCTTAGGTAATCTTGCAGGGTAGACTCCCTGCTGGGTAGACTCCCTGATTTGGCCTGCTTCGTTCACTATTGTTGCAACCACCACCATCAGATCATTTGTGATCTGATGGCTGGGAAAAACTCTGTCGTGATTTCTAGTGGGAGGTCTCTGGGTTTTTTTTTTTTTTTTGCCTTTCTCCTGTTTTCTCAGCCCAGAAACTCGTAATGAACCTTTCAGACCGCTGCCACTCAGTGTCACACTGGATCGGCCACACTCCAATCTGTCTGGTAATGGGACTATGCCCCTCAGCCGGTGCTTGTCAATGCTCTCTGGTCGAAGTTGCCCTCAATATTGGCAGGGTGATGGTCCTGAGTGCTGGTCACACTGAGGTAGGATAGTAGGGACAGGGGGTGTGTTGGGCCTTGTCCTCTACAACACCCAGAGGTAAGATAATAGGGATAGTAGGGACAAGGGGTGTGCCGGTCACACTGAGGTAGGATAGTAGGGAGTGGGGGTGTGTTGGGCCATGTCACAGTGGCTTTTGCTACTAGCAATCACCGCGGGTCTGGTCCTTGGCCTCATCAACACCCTTCGCTTTCGAAAAAAAAGAATGGATCTTCCGCTAGAACGTGGAATAATATACCGCCATATGTTTTGTCTTTTGTGCATGTGGTGAGTACAGGCCCTTAGGGCCACTGCACGTATTCCTAAGAAAAGAAAAACGAGAAAACAAAAGAAAAATGAAAAAAAAAAAAAAAAAAACAGAAAACAACGGAAAAACAAGAAACAAAGAATTACAAGAAAACAGACAATTAAAGACCCATAACTATTATCAGTGTGGTGCACAGACCTGAATTCGAATCCAGACTATATATTCTACGCCCACGCAGACAGATTACAAGTCCAATGTGCATCTCTGCTCCACGAGGGGTCCTTGCTAATAGACAGGGGCCCTTCGGAAATGAGACTGGACGAATAGATTGGAGCATTTGGTAAAAAAAAAAAAAGAAGGACATGCACCAACATGCACACAAATGTGCTCAGAGTGTTGGCGTACGGGGTGGCCCTATCTTTTTTCCCTCTTGCAGTTTGATTTTCGAAAGGGAGGGGCATGGTTGGCCACCCCGCCCTGTTAATAGGGATCAATTTTTTTTATTTTATTTTTTCTGTTTTTTCTCTTTGGGTGCGTAGGGCCACGTGTCCAAGGCCTAACGCGCGAATTCCGTTTTTCGGAATTCGACGCGATGCCCCTGTTTCCCGTTAAACGGGATTCAAAGGGGGTCCCAGGACCCGTTGAACGGGGGTACGGGTGTTGAATTCTGCCCGTTCTCCGTTAAAAAGATACACAGGCGAACGGTCGTACTTCATTGAAGCCAAGGTGCCAGAAACGACGTATGAGAAGTAGGAGCATCACATTTTGTGGCATACAAACGTATTTGAGCCATGCATTTTCAATGGGGAGTGGATGATGGCACTGCATCTAACATCAGGATGGAAAGTCAAACCGGCACTGGCAGAAGTACTGTGGCTGAAAGTGACGAAGAGTGAAATCGTCTTCCGTGTCAAGCGCGAAAACGACGGAGCGGACGAGGCAGCTATTGACGAGAAGGCTCAATTGCTATTTGATTCTCTGCACTCCAACAATCATCTGGAATATAAACACAAGTTTTATGACTTGCCGTCAAACCAGTCATACAAGACCATCGATTGGAAGATCGAACTTTATCCTGCGTGCCAAGGCATTGAGACAATCCAGTTGGGATGCTCACAGCTTGGGGGGCAGTCGACGACGCACTTGGCTGCCAGTGTTGGGGAAGCGATGAGTCAAACCAATGTCAAGATACAAGGGTGGACAAGGAAACAAGGAATGTCGACAAAGATCCTTCAAACGTCGCATCGTTCGGGCCTCCTCTAACAACTCAGGTGAAAAAACACAGCGCATCGCAGATGGAGAGCCCCACTCCTTCCACGATTATGGCAGTTTCATATGGAATGCAATAAGGTGGGTATGCAGAACGTGCGAGTGAGGCGCAAAAAGATTCCGATGAGATGATTAAACTGCTGGATGAGGCGGAGAAGGACGGAAAAAGGAAGCTTGAGGGATCAATCACGTCCCAGACGGTGATTAATTATATATCGTTAAGCGATGAAGGGGTAAACGTACATGTAGACGGACGCGATGACAATGAGGATGCAAGGGACAATGTCGATGAACAGAAGGTATTGGATGACGGAGGTTAACCTGCGAGACGATCGACAAGAGAAATAAAGAAAAAACACCCGATTAATGTGTAGATATATGCAGAGGCTGAATTCGGGTTGGCGTCACACTCTGTGTATGTGTGTGAGTGTTTGTACACAAATCTGATAAATATTTTCAGCGGGAGACATGTCATATAATAATTGATTCAACAGTGAATTGGAGAGGACATTAGATAGCAGTGTCAATCATGATAAATCTCTCTCTCTCTCCCTCTCTCTCTCTCTGTCTCTGTCTCTCTCTCTCTTTTTCTCTATTTATCTATCTATCTATCTATCTATCTATCTATCTATCTATCTATCTATCTCTATCTCTATCTCTCGATCGACTTATCGATCGATGAATCGAACGAAAGTGTGCTTAATAGCGAGGAATGTCAGAAATATATGTGCACTATGTCATAAAACACTGGTAATGCGGTCGATGAATATAATGAAGAGATATCATTGGTAAAGGAGTTTTTTTTTAACTCGCTCGTTTAAGGTAACTCATAGTTAATGCGGTTGATGAATATAATGGAAGTGCATGAAAGAAAATAATGGAGTGTATTGGTTTCAACNTTTAACTCGCTCGTTTAAGGTAACTCATAGTTAATGCGGTTGATGAATATAATGGAAGTGCATGAAAGAAAATAATGGAGTGTATTGGTTTCAACTACGTAAATTACTAGTTCTAATAAGCACCCCGCTCTTTTAAGGTAACCCTTCCTACACATTACTACAGCAAATTGAATGTAATGAACATGACTAGAAATTGACGTCTTGAAACATGAGCTCACATAAAGGCATGGCGCGTTGTCATATACAACGCAAACGACAATGGAAGATAACCGGAGGTGCAAAAAAGGATGGACCGTACACTTGGCAACAACGAATTTGACGGAGAGAGAGATTGAGGCCCTCACGCAAATGCGAGTGAAAGTTGGGGATAGCGACGTCATAACAAGTTCATTCAACGAAGACACAAAAGAAGAATTAACGATGACAGTCAATGATTTTAGCTTGCTAATGATAGAAAAAAAGTGGTTGAAGAGCAGATACTTAATTTTTATCTTAACCTTGTCCGACTGGACAATGAGTGTCGTGTGAAGCACCATAATTGCGACTCGAAGAACGAAAACATCGTTAGAACAGGAAAGGGGCGCATTCCTACAATAGCAGTTTTAAGCTTATTTTTTTCGCAAAACTATTTGATAGTGATACGACGTTCAAGTACGAAAAGGTTCGCAGCTGGTTCACAGAGGTCATGATTAGCGACATGGATTTGATCATTGCACCTTTTCACGTCACGCACAACCAACATTGGACACTCGTAGTGACAGACCTTAGGCGTATGAGAATTGAGTACTACGATTCGCTGATGCCGGATGTTCAACTGACGGCGAAGGTGACAGGGGGATTCGCAAGATTTCTGTACATGAGGTCGGTCGAACAAGGTCAAGAAATTGACACGAAAAACTTCAACCATATATGGCAAGTGGAAGGCATTCCAAACGTTCACATCAGATGACACAAAGAAAATACGATGCCGGATAACTTTCGACGTAGCTGTTCTGGAGTAGACGAATTTGTTCCATTTACAGTATAGACGTTCAAACACATGAAATGACTATGTAGTGATCAAAAATAGATCTCATAAAGGAGAAGAAGAGTATGTAAGTGTAACGAGGATTAATTATGCGGTTCACGATAAATGTAATAGGTCGTGCGATAAGGACATTTTATTTAAGGTCATCTTATCTCTTATCTTCGACGCTCCTCTCCTCCTTACCCCTTATCCCTTACCCCTTACCCACTACCCCTTACCCCCCCTTACCCCTTACCCCTTACCCCTTACCCCCTACCCTTACCCCCCCTTACCCCCTACCCCTTACCCCTTACCCCTTACCCCTTACCCCTTACCCTTACCCCTTACCCCTTACCCCTTACCCCCTACCCCTTACCCCTTACCCCCCTACCCCTTACCCCTTACCCTTACCCCTTACCCCTTACCCCTTACCCCTTACCCCTTACCCCCCTGTTCGTATCACAAATAATTTCGCAAATAAAGAAAAATATGGCAAAATATGTGAGTTACAATTTTGTTCAAAAAATAAAAAATGTCCGTTTTGACGATATCGTAGTTTGGGGGTGGTTTTTTGGGGGGTGGGGTGGGTAGTCGAGGGGGTCCAAGGGTTGTTTTGGAGGTTTGGTGGTTGAGGTGGGCGGGGTTTGGGACCTGGGCGGGGGAGGTGGTGGCTCTCTCTCTCTCTGTCTCTCTACCTTTCTCTCTCTTTCTCTCTCTCTCTGTATATATATATATATATATATATATATATATATATATATATATATATATATATATATATATATATATATATATGTGTGTGTGTGTGTGTGTGTGTGTGTGCGTGCGTGTGTGTGTGTGCTTGTGCCTGTGTGTGTTGGGGTTGGGGGGTTCTATGGTTCTTTTTTCCCGTTTTTTTATGTTTTTTATGTTTTTTATTTTTGAAAACTACATATGAATTTAAGAAAAAAAATGAAAAACATGGGTTTATATGTCCCCGGAAGATCTACAAGCCTCTATTTTTTATTTTTTATTTTGGTTATTGTTTGCCCGCAAAAAAAATCCCTGTGAAAAAAAAAGAAAAACCCACCCATTTCATTATGTTTTTTAATTTTTTTCTTTCTTGTAGGTTTTTTATTTTTTTTAAATATAGCAAGTCTTTGAAAAATAAAATAAAAAGCACGGGTTTGTGGATCTTGAAAAAATCTACAACCCTATATTATTTATTTATTTATTTGTTAATTCTTTACCAGGGAAATAATTATTCTCGCGCCCCCTCAAACCGCGCTCGAGCGCTTTTGAGTGCGGGATTGAGCGGAGCTCAAAAATTTGAGCCCCAAGCCCGCGCTCAATCAGCGCGCGGTAACACAGGTCGTCGTGATCTTCCGCCTTCACTACTTCTGGCTCCGTTTCTTTCTCGTGGTTCCCGTCGTTGTTCCGACCACACCTGCCTCCCATCCCGTTCGTCACCCATGTCCGCAAAACCACCTTCCATCGCCCCACAGTCAACACCATAACGACCCGTGCTCGAAGCCCCCGACAAGGGAGACGGTGACGGCATCCACTGCGGTCGCCCACAGGCAGCCTGTGCTACAGACGCCGACGACAACTGCAGTTTCAAAGGATCCCTTCTGTTGTCCGATGCCTCCCACACTGCGGATGAAGCCTTGGCAGATCACCTGACGGCCGTCACTTGCCCGCTGTCGTCGTCGGGGTGGGGGTTCACGAGGACTGTTCGTGTGGCGGCCGAGGACCTTCAGCTAGACAGCCTGAATGACATATTCACGCCACCATCGCCGTCGTCTCCGCTAAGGCCCTCCTGAAGGAGTTCGGTGTACGACTGCCGATACGCGCTTTCACGACAAGGAGACAATTGGCTCCCAGCCCACTCTTGGGTGGACCCACTCCCCAGTGGCACGGTCCGTGACCGTGTTTCCTCCGCCTCCTCGTCGGACGTGTCAGGCAGAGGTTGCTCGTGCGGTGGCAGGTGCAAGTACACAGACCGCTCGTGTGCCCTTTCACTACGGACCGGGCTGTAGCCTGCCCCGTGGCTTCTGGACTGGTCCGCTGAAGACCTGCTGTTCGCCTGCTGCCCCTCCATGCTGACCTCCTTCACAGACCGTCTCTTACGTGTACGTCCGGGCACCCTGCCGAGGATGCAGACATGGAAGGCAACGACAAGGGCGAGTAAAAGGATGATTAGGAGCAGCAGCGGCAGCCTTCGGAAGACGTCGGCCATGAAAGGCACGTGAACGATGGCAGCATCTCGACGTACACCTTTACCAAACGACGACGAAGAGGGATGCAAACGGCCGACCGCAGCAAAGGACAGACGAATTCTAACATTCTCCATCGCGGAAGACAATGGCCAGTCGGGGCAGCACGAATCTGCAGACCCCTTCCCACCTGGGGGAACACGCGGCGAGGGAGAACACCCGCTTACCCACCTCGCGGAGGCCAGTAGGCCGCCAACGGTTACCGTTGGCGGACACCTCCTTGACACCGAACGTTGGCGGCAGAAGACGTCCGTCTAGTGGCCGGTAGGAACACCAATGGACCGGCCGCCAGAAAATTTGTCATCGATGAGGGCTGCCATCGCGGATCCTTGACGTCCGAGGGACATCGGGAGGTCCCTTGGGGAACACCGAAAAATGGCTTTAGCCCAAGGACGCCCCCAGGATTCCCTGAGGAATTGTTTTCACTTTCTTTTTTCGTTTTCTTCCCTGAGGATAGGTGGAAAGATGATTTCCTCGGGGGATTTACGCGCCCGAGGAGTGTCTAACAAGCCCCCATATATGAGCTCGCTGCACTACTCTAGATTCGAGTTTTTCTTGAGTGCCGCTTGGCGGCACTTACTCAATAAATGGGCACTCGAAAACCGGTTCTAGAGCCATCAGAATGACTCTAGAAAAGTAATTGAGCTGTCAGAGCGGGTGGGTCCTTCTCACTCTAGATTGATCTAGAGCACCAGCCTGCAAAGGCCGTCTTTTTTAGGGAGGTCCGGAGGACCCTTGAGACACCTTGGTTTTCCTTGAGTGGGCCTTGGGTGTGCACAGACAACCCAGGCTGGCGCTGTCCTGTAGTGAAATGGCCGAACTCAGAAAGTGAGGAAGCAACTCTAGTTTTTCGATAGTCTAGGGGCCTCGGTCCACTACTCTATGGGTCTCGCTCCACTACTCTATACTCTCGAAGTTTCGAGAGTAACTCCTCCACTCCACTTACTCTAGAGTTTAACTCGTGAAAACAAGAAGGCACTCTCGAAGGGCACTCTAGAGTAGTATAGAGTTCACAGCCTGCGACGCTCACGATTTCCAGAGTCCTCCCTCCTGCTGCCGCTCCGGCCTCTTTTCTTCGTGAGTGTGCCTCCTGCCGCGACCGTCAGAGCGAGCTGGCGCTGTTGTGTAGCGCTGTAGAAGGGCTGTCATGTAGCGCTGAGAAATCCGTGAGTGTTTCTTTAGTTCTTGAGTCTGGAGTAAGTGGGGCGATGCCTCCTTTTTCACGAGTTCTAGACCTCTGACAGCTCTAGAAGCACTCACAATTTTTTTCGTGAGTCGAGAGTAGTGGAGCGAGACCCCATACTCTGGAAATTTCGAGAGTAAGGCCTCGCTCCACTCACGCTAGATAGGTGCTCTCTGGAAATTTCGAGAGTAAGGCCTTGCTCCACTCACTCTAGATAGGTGCTCTCGTTCGAGAGCTGTCAGAAAGCACTCTCGAAGGGCACTCTGGGAGTGTCTAGAGTGCCTAGCCTGCGACGACATGCTTTTCCAGTGTCCTCCTTCGCAGCCCCGCTCCCACCATTTTTTTCGAGAGTGCACCTCGTGTCCCGACCATCAGAACAGGGTGGCGCTGTCCTTTAGTGCAGTCAGAGAGCTTGTCTCATTCCGCCACCGCATCTCGAGCAAACCCATCTAGAGTAAGTGGAGCCAAGACTTTTTTTCGAGAGTTTTGCAGGTCTGACAGCTCTAGAAGGACTCACGAAACTTTTGGTGAGTCTAGAGTAGCGGAGCCAGACTCTAGACCTAGTGCGGCTATGCTTACATCTTAGGACTTTCCGTGACTCTGACCCTAGAATTTTTTTGACGGGTCTAGGGCCTCGTCGCACTACTCTGCAAATGTGCAAAATGGGACTGAATCCACCTCTAGAACATGGAAAGATACATTACCACTTTTCTGTCTTTTGTGCATGTGGAGGGTAGTGCAGCGAGGCCCCTAGAGTAGTGCTGCGAGCCCCATACAGTAGTGGAGCGAGGCTTCTTTTTTCTATATTGTCAGAGGTCTGACAGCTCTAGAAGCACTCACCAATTTATTTGTGAGTCTAGAGGAGGGGAGCGAGGCCCAATATATGCCACAGACGGCTACCGTAGGCGCTTAGGCGATCTGACGGTAGGCATACAAGGTACGCTGACGACTCACGGAGAATTATACGTGGTGTGCAGGCATTGAAGGTAACCAGAGGACTCGAACTCAAAATAAGTTGAGATGCTAGTTACGTTCTGGATAAGGTGGGAGGTTCGAGTCTGCGCCTCATTGCAGTTCACTTGTGTATACTTCCTCTTTGGACGCTGGGCCCGTTTCCCGGAAGGTACGC
This sequence comes from Chara braunii, assembly GCA_003427395.1. Classification (NCBI taxonomy): domain Eukaryota; kingdom Viridiplantae; phylum Streptophyta; class Charophyceae; order Charales; family Characeae; genus Chara; species Chara braunii. The sequence goes on from BFEA01001165.1 coordinate 93,221, forward strand.
TCCCCACAAAGAGAGGAGCAAGTTTTGTTTCCCCCCCCCCTTTATTTGGACCATTTCTCGATTTATGCGTGTCATCCTTTTGCAGGGGCCATGGTAATTTTGTCTGTATCGTTCCATTATATGGGGCGAGAGGGACAAATTAACAAAAGAAGGGGGTAGAAAAACGACGAAGCCTCCGCTTCCGGAAGCTGGGGCGATTTCCACATAACGCGGATCCTTCATTTCCTGCCATTATTCCTCTTCTACACGGTGCGAAACGAAGAACCACCACGGTCGCTGTGAACGGCCTCATGACAAACGTATCAGGAGGTCCCTCAACACTCTGCAGTGCTGGCAGTATGGAACGCCACGACCCGTCAAAAGTCGCAATGTTACGATCTCCCCCCTGAAGGAAGACACAGACACAGAGAGAGAGAGAGAGAGAGAGAGAGAGAGAGAGAGAGATCTGGCTCCGGAAAACACGGGAGGAGAGAGAGAGAAAAAGAGAGAGAGAGAGAGAGAG
>BFEA01001165.1:107532-121362 GCA_003427395.1 Chara braunii
TCTCTATCTCTCTCTCACACACAGAGTCTCTCTCTCTCTCTCTCTCTCTCTCTCTCTCTCTCTCTCTCTGTGGTGCTCTCTCTCTCAGTGTGTGTGTGTGTGTGTGTGTGTGCACGGGTGGTGCGGTGACGTCCTCCAAATTTGGATCTTGGCACAGATTTCGAAAGCGGAAGGAGGCTCAATGTTTTTTACCTTCTTCTCTTCTTCTTCCTCCCCCTTCAAATGTTGGGCCTTTCAACAAGCCCATGTCTGTGGCCGAATGGTGCAAGCATGAACCTTCGAGAGGCACACCTAAGGTCCAAGCTTGATGGGGTCAGACACAGACAGATGAATAAAAGATTGATTCTGAATTGCTTAAGGCCCGTGGGGGGCCTTACACTTTCCTAACAAGCGTGCACGGAGAAAGAGGAAGAGGAACGAACGTTTTGTAGCAGGGGTGATCTATAACTTTTTCCCACAAATATCTTGGGCCTTTTCATTTTTGTGGAGAGCACCTTCCACGAGACAGGATACCAAGCTCGAGTAGTGGTAGGTAGGTAGTGAAAAGGTGAAAATTTTGAAAGATGATGAACGATTTCAGAGAAGAATGTAGCGTAGTTCAAAAACAAACAAACAAACAAACAAACCAAGAGTTGGTACACCCATACACCCCTGAGTTATTGATATGAAACGCTGGGCAAGATATAATAAGAAAAAGTTTTGTGACTGTCCTAAGAGACGGGGATAATTGGTAGAAAGCACCCACGCGGATACCTTTTTGGTTTTGCGCACCCCAAGTTCTGCAGTTTGGTTCTACCTACATCTGTTAAAAGTGCAAGGCTACAGAGAGGATTCGCCTAAATCAAGAAAATGGTCCAAACCATGGAAAAAGTAAACAGTTGCACCTTTCTATTATTGGGGAGAGGCACCTGCCAGGAAACGGGCATCAAACTCCCTAGCTAAGGGCATTCTCAGGGCACGATCACAAAGTGGTACCAAATCCGCATCATCCCCTAAATCCCGAAAAAGTAGTGTCGAGGGATGGTCAACACCAGGCTCTCATATCCCCAACTACTTATTCGTGACCCCATTTGTCAGCGGCCTGAGGGGCCGTGGGGGTTGGGAATTTGTGGTTACCTCGGGAGGCTACCACAAATTCCCTTTCTTGTTTCGAATGAACCTACGGAAATGGAAAGAAATTCGAGGACGAAGATATGGCCAGGAAATGCGATCTCGCAGTGTGACTGGAGAAGTCAAAGAGGACCCAAAAAAAATCCAGGCCGCCGCAACCTTGTCTGTTGCTAAATGGGGAAGCAGTGTGACGAACCACTTTCTGTAGCGCGCAACTTTCTGCGCGATTGCAATGAGGGGTCCTAAGCTGGGAACGTTGGGCCAATTACGGGAGATTGGGATGGATGGGAAATTGCATCAGTACCCTCGCTTCTTCGTCTTTTGCATCAATTCTTTTCGGATGGCTGAGTCGGAGCTGGGTGTGTCCCGGGACGGGTGATTGATTGGTTGGATGGCTGGCGCGCCGCCAGGCGTGCGATTAATAAAAGTTGACATCATTTCTTTTTCGTTCGGTTTCGGAACTTTTGGGCACGGACATCGCGCGGGAATTCGCTTCGTTCTTTTTGAATTTTCTTTTTGAATTCGTTTTCGAATTTTGTCGAGCCCACATGACCCTCGGAATTTTGGACTTTCTTTTCGGAGCGTGTGCTTTTTGTTTTTTCGCATTACATAAGAATTTAGGAATTTTGTAATTAGGACTTCTATTGTCGCGCAGTTCCTTTTTGTTTACGCGCTTCTTTATGCGGCTGCAACGGAATTCTGATTAGCCGGTGCCTTTAATCGGGTCTGTAACTGTAATTTTGGGTTGGCGCCATTGTAACTGTATCGTTCTTCTTGCGCTTCGTCTTTCCCGCCCTTCTTCTCTTTCTTTCGTTGCGTTTTTGTAGCCACGGTCTGCATGATCGGATCGATGCGTGGAGAGTGGCTACGTCCCCCATGCCACGGCCCAGGCATGCAGAACGCAGGGGCTCCCTCTCTAATCCTCTTTCCAAATCCTTGTAATTTTGTGTTCTTCGCGCATGCATGCACGATATAAATTCCGGCTGCGCGATTAGTTAGCTCTCTTAACCAGCTGTTGGAAGCTCGGGGTTGCGCGATCAGAGAGGGTCGGCACATGAGCGAAGTAAGAGGTGAGTAGAGCAGGAGTCGGGCGACCCGACGAGCTGGTGCCAAACGCGCGGGGTTGACGAGGGCCACGACCGACTGTGGGCGCGGGCGAACCTGACGGGTGCGGGAGGACTAAGCGGGGTGACGGCTTCGTAGGTTGGTGCGCGACGACGGACTGTCCACATCGGAGAAGAAGAGAGAGGGAGAGAGAGTTGAGGTTGATGGACGTGGATTTGCTATTTCTTTTATCTTTTTTCCCTCCTATCTCGTGTACATAAATTTTGATTTCCGCTCCAGGTGATTTGCCCGTCTCTGTTTTTTTGGAATCCGGACTTGGATTTTTGCTCACACTTGTCTTCACGATTTCCATCTCCGAAGCACTGTGTGTATGTTGCTGAATGAATGGATGTATGAATGCCATGTTTGGTTGCTTATCATTCTGCCAGATACTTGCCTTTGCCTTTGTTTGTTGCATTTGATGCACTCGTGAGCAGGATAGGAGTTTTGCGCAATCGACGATCCTGTTCTCGCTTTTGCTTGTCTCTCGGCTGGGCTTTTGTGTTTGTTGCATCTTGCATACTCGAAAATTACGGAGCGATCAGACGATCGGATGTTTGGCCCAGCGAACGCCGYGCAAGGACGCGGGTAAACGCAATCTRAGTTGCGCATTTACACGCACCCCYGTGTGTCGATTTGTCAAACCCAAAAAGGACCATTGATTGCAGAAGCACCGTCTGATTGGACGCGGGCATCAAGGGTCCRCGACGAAGCAGTCATCCCATACGAACACAYGTAGGCGCGACTTGGCTCGCATGGCCTGCACGTGCTCGCATGCGGTGATCGCAATCGGCACAAACCCGCCCTTAGGCATCTTGTAGCTCTGCGATGACACGATGACACACTCAGAGAGCTCGGAGTCGTTGTTGTACAACCCAGACTACGTCACCCCCTGGGTGAACGAAATCCTCCGACAGAGATACCCTTGATTCACCGAGAACTGACTGTGTCCTAGGAAGTTTCACTGGGCCACCACTAGCGACCCCCGGTGCTTTGATTTCCCCAATCAGGACCACACCCACTACTTCACCCACTCAGGCTTTGTCGTTATCYCCACCAGCTTCCCTCCCTTTCGCCTTCTTCTTCCGTATCACCAACTCACCGTCGTCCCGTGGAAGGCCATAGACCCATACTGGCCCAGCACGCCTTGCGGAAATTGCCGACAACGTGGCGAYCAGAGGACCCCGGACTTCCGGAGGCCTAACCCGAACGCGCGATGATCGGCGCCACATGGCAACTCCCGACAGCCCGGCTCATAAAAACCCCACCCACCCCGAAGGGACCTCCCTGCAAATCGCCGTCCTAGGAACCAATGGGTCGCCCGGCCTTGAGCGACCCGCGCATACCATCTRCCTTGTGACCAAAGGCGGTCCGCCCTCTTCGCTRAATTGCACTTGTGACCCCGAAAAACCCCGCCACAAGAGATCTCAGTTCTGAACTGGGACTCCACCCCCACTTTCCCAAAAATCCTTGGCACACCCCTTTTCGCACTTCCAAGCCCACATCCCACTCCGATGAGGAAGTCGTGCWRGGCGTGAGGTTGGGCGTCACAGCAGTCTGACCCGTCCAGCGACTATTTTCCCAAATAGGGTATCCCATTTTWWWAAARAAATAYGATTTTGGGTACGCTGTGGCGCCCCAACCTCACGCCCAACGCGACTTCTTGATCGGARTAGGATGTCGGCCTGGAAGTGCGAAAAGGGGTGTGCCAAGGATTTTTGGGAAAGTGGGGGTGGAGTCCCAGGTTAGAACTGAGATCTTCTATGGYGGGGTTTTTCGRGCGCACGAGTGCAATTTGRTGGAGAGGGCGGACCGCCTTTGGTCACAAGGCARATGGTATGWGGGGRTCGCTCAAGGCCGGGCGAGCCATTGATTCCGAGGACGACGGTTCACGGGGAGGTCCCTTCGGGGTGGGTGGGGTTCCGATGAGTCGGGCTCTCGGGAGTTGCCACGTGGCGCCGATCKCCACGCGTTTGGGTTAGGACTTCGGAAGTTCAGGGTCCTCTGGTCACCGCGACGTCTGCAATTTCCACAAGGCGTGCTGGGCCAGTATGGGGCTATGGCCTTCCACGGGACGACGCTGAGTTGGTGATATGGAAGAAGAACGGGAAAGGGAGGGAAGCTGGTGGAGATGACGACAAACCCGGGGTAGGTGAAGTAGTGGGTATGGTCTTGAGTAGGGAAATCAGATCACCTGGGGTCGCTCGTGGTGGCGCAGTGAAACTCTCGGGGACACAGTCTGTTCTCGGCTAGGCAAGGGTATCTCTGTCGAAGGACTTCGTTTACCCACGGGGTGAAGTAGTCTGGGTCGTATAGCAATAACTCCGAGCTCTCTGAGAGTGTCATTGTATCATTGCAGAGTTATGAGATGCCTAAGCGCGGGTCACTAGCGATTGTGATCTCCGCGTGCGAGCGCGTGTAGGCCACACAAATTAAATCGGTCTTACGCGTGTCCGTACGAGATAACTGCTCCGTCGCGGACGTTGAATGGCCACGTCCAATCAGACAGTGCTTCTGTAATCCATGGTCCTTTTGGGATTGACGAATCGACGCACAGGGATATGTGTAAGTGCGCAACTCAGATCGTGTTTACACGTGTCCTCGCGCGGCGTTCGCTGGGCCAGACATCCGATCATCTAATCGCTCAGCAACTTTCGAGCATGCAAGATGCAACAACCACAACAGCCCAGTCAAGAGGCAAGCAAAAACGAGAATAGGATTACCGATTGCGCAAAATTCCTATCCTACTCACGAGTGCATCAAATGCAATAAACAAAGGCAAGGGCAAGGATCCGATAGAAAGGTGAGTAATCAAACATGGCATTCATTCATTCAGTCAGCAACATACACACACTGGATCTGAGATGGAAATCCCAAAGACAAGTATGAGCAAAACCCAAATCCAGATTTCAAAAAACCAAAAACGTGCGATCTGAGCCGAAATCAAAATTTATATACATGAGACAGAAGGGAGAAAAGATAAAAGAAACTGCAAATCCGCGTCCATCAACCTCAGCTCCCTCTTCCTCTCTCTCTCTCTCCGATACGGACAGTCTCTCATCGCGGACCAACCCATGAAGTCGTCACCCCGCTTAGTCCTCCCGCACCCGTCAGGTTCGCCCGCGCCCACAGTCGGTCGTGGCCCGCGTCAACCCCGCGCGTTTGGCACCAGCTCGTCGGGTCGCCCGACTCCTTCTCTACTCACCTCTTACTTCGCTCGTGTGCCGACCCTCTCTGATCGCGCAACCCCGAGTTTCCAACAGCTGGTTAAGAGAGCTAACTAATCGCGTAGCCGGAATTTATAGCRTGCATGCATGCGCGAAGAACACGGAATTACAAGGACTTAGAAGGGAGATTAGGGAAGGAGCGCCTGCGTTCTGCATGAGCGGGCCGCGGCGTGGAGGTCGTAGCCACTCTCCACTCATCGATCAAATCATGCAGACCGTGGCTACCAAAAACGTAGCAAAAGAAAGAGAAGAAAAGCGGGAAAGACGAAGCACAAGAAGAAAGATACAGTTACAATGGTGCCAACCCAAAATTACAGTTACACACCCGATTAAAAGCGCCGACTAATCAGAATTCCGTTACAGCCGCATAAAGAAGCGTGTAAGCAAAAGGCGCCGCGCGACAAAAGAAATTCCTAATTGCAAAATTCCTATCTAATGCGAAAAAGTAAGAAGCTCACGTTCCGGAAGGGAAGTCTGAAATTTCGAGGGCCATCGGGCTCGAYAATATTTGAAACGAATTCAAAAAGAAATTCAAAAAGAGCGAAGCAAATTCCCGTGCGATGTCTGTCCCCAAAAAGTTCTGAAACCGACCCAAAAACAAACGCCGTCAACATTTATTAATCGCGCGCTTGGCTGCGCGCCAGCCACTCAACCGACCAATTAACCGATCGTCCCGGGACTCACCCARCCCTGAACCCATCCATCCGAAAAGAACGTCGAAAAAGACGAAGAAGCGGGGGTACCGATGCAATTTCCCATCCATCCCAATCTCYCGTAATTGGCCCAACCTCCCYAGCTTAGGACCCCTCATTGTAACTGCGCAGAAAGTTGTGCGTTACAGAAAGTGGTTTGTCGCATATATGACGCCCAGGGGGTTCCAATATTAGCAAGCTCCTGCTTACTTRTACACACGTGTCGATCTCTCTAATTGACCGACACGCGAAGCTCTTCTTTCTATGCCTCTTACCGTTCGAAGGAGTGTGGATATCGTCCATTGTGGCAACACARCTCTACTACTAATTCCTCAGGGAGGGTCATCGACAATCCAAGGAGGGGATTACACGTGTCGTTGTCATGACGCGTGCCCATCATTCATACATCAACGAGCGTCGGGGAGGGGAAAGGGGAGATGGTACATGCAGGGGTGGCGCGGGGGAGGGTTGATGGGTAGCAAGGGAAGGAAGCTCTCCATTCCAGCCACCATCTCCGGAGGTTCCCGGTAACGAATGATCCGGTGAAAGCAAGGGAATTGGTTACCYGTGTGGGGGAGGGACGCAAGGTATTCGGGATAGAGGGTGGTAAAGGTTCGGAAAAACGCCRCGCGAAAGTGATCGTGGTTCTCGCATGTGGGGATAGTCCCCGTAATCATGCGRWATACCTCGATCATGTTGTGGCTTCGCCACGCGGCACTAAGGAAAAGGATATGAAGGGAGAAGACGGGGCGAGCACATCGGGTGGAAGGGTGGGGATGAACAGTGACAGCGAGACGGGTGGTGTAGAAGAAGCGGAAGGTATCGATGGGGAAGGGGTTGTCGGGGAAGGTGACGCGAGTAGAGATCTGGCGGAAAGAGAGGTGGTCAAGGGGACGGCGGGATAASGACTGGGGAYGAAGCCCGATGCCCCGCATCGGTACGTGGACGACTTGGTGGGCGGTCGGAGGCGGAGGGGGAGGGGGATTGGCTTCGTCGCCGTYGCGCTGGTGCGRCCAAAGTCTYGGCAGCTGTCTCTCCATCCTCRRRCTTAGGTGGCTCCAAATCTCGGGCCGGATCACYGGTGCACGGCSGACCGGCTGCGCTGGCGAACTCTAACTGTCTCTTCCCGACCRCGATTTTTTCCCTCTTTTGCGCTCGAGCCTCGTCGCGCACTTCCTCCTCAAATCCTTCCCACTCCGACTCTTCCAACTCTTCCCGATCTTCTTCTTCTTCGTCGTCATCTTGCTCTTCTTCCGCCTCCTCTTCACTTTGCTCCCCTTCGCTGTGCTCACTATAACTCCCCTCTTCRKGAGTTTCTTCYTCGTCGGTCTCTTCTTCGATCTCTTCGTCCTCTTTCGAGMTTTCTTCTTCCGCTTCTWTTTCTACCTCCTCATTCTCGGAAGCCGTCCGATCTTGGAAGTAGGCGAGGTCCATTATCTCGTGCGGGTCCAAATAATCGCGCTGTAAAGGTGGGTTGCGGCCTCTTCCGGGTTCCTCCAAGCACACCGACCACTGAACATATGGCGCCAAGGTCCGCGTGAGAACGTGCGGGACCTGGCTGTCGTCGCTCAGGGAGACGATCTCAAGAGGGAGATCGTCTGCGAGCTATGCAAGGGGGGCCGATAAGTCTTGTACGATCAGTTGGCGATGATCGGGCCGCACTGATCTGAAGAGGAATCCGGACAGATCGCCTTCCACCTCCGTTCGCCACGCCTGGATGATAAGCAGTTCGAGGTACTCGGCCCACTAGCGGTGATCCCCGTGCCGCGTCCACGTGACCCTTACTCCGACCAGACACACCGACAACTCTACGAAGTGCTCTCGCCAACGCCTCCACTGCTGGGGATCGAGGAGGGGGACAACGAGGGATTCCAGACACAAGGAAAGGTGCGGATCGACTCCGGATTGCCAGAAAGTGGGAAAGAAGGAGGAGAGGTCGAAAGTGGAGATCGGGGATGGGTTTATTGAGGACGGGGGAAGGGGACGAGTTCCGGGAGCACCACCGCCGGCTCGTGCTGGAAGGTTCGGATCCCGTCCGTGGGAAAAAGGTTATCTCCATGGGGCGAACGATTGCACTCCGCCTCCAACTGCTGCGCCCAGAGCCGGAGCGACGTCGTGATGGTTGTATGCCACAGCGGGCTGATGGTGCTGATGTCGCCATTGAAGGCGACCACTGTAGACACGTGGCTGATTCCGGGAGCCGACCACTAATGAACTGCTACTGCCTCCGCCAACACAACTGCCCGGGAACTGCCTGCAAAGCGAAATTCAGCGGTTGCGTACACTCCCCGAGTACAGAAGAATTGCGCAAGTCGCCGAAGGTCCGGACTGAGCCGCAGATGGTGAACTTGTCGGATCGCCRAGATGKGACACCGTGGCACCASCAGGGTATCGCGGAGAGCTCGCTCCGTAAAAAAACTCATGGCGATGGCGATGAGGACGGGGTAACGGAAGGAGAACAAGAAGGAGACGGAGAGACAGTCGATAAGCAGTCGTCGTCCTCTTCCGTAGCGGAGGAGGAATCGGATGAATGCGAAGATGGGGAAGGTAGAAGGAGACGAAGGTAGGACATGTGGCGGATGATCGAACGAGCCGATCGGCTGCCGGAGACCTCAGGCACAAGCTGCACGGTGGTCACGCCATTGGGTTCGAGCTCAATCACGAGGAATCGCCCAAACAATCGTGGCGCTAGCTTGCCCTGGTGAGCACATTTCCTCACCTGCACGATGTCCCCCAATTTGTACTGGGGCCGTGGACATGCGTTCCCGTTCCGGGCCTCGTAGCTTCGGACTTGCCAGCCATAGGCCAACTCGGTCATTTTCTGGCATTTTCGAGCTAGCCTGGGGAGGGGCCGTTCCATTAACTCTAAGTGYCGCTTKGCCTTGTCTCGCGCTGTGGCCCTTGTCGGTCGGCGGTTAAGTGTTGATTCGTTAGAGAGGCTTGGTATYGAAACGCAAGCGGCRCTATTAGTCCTTAATTGGAAGGGGCTCAGGCCCATCGATTCATGGGGCGTTACACGATGGACCGCTAGGATGTGGTCGACGATATCGGGCCAGGGCCTCGGATCCCGTGCCTCGATGTTTCGTCGCAGTGCTGTCTTTATCACCCTGTTGGCATTTTCTACCAGCCCATTGGATTGTGACATATGGGGCGTGGTGTTCCGCACAGCGACACCGTGTATGACCAGGTTCCTTAATACTTCCCATCTGAATTCTGCCCCGTTATTGGTCAGGATCTCTTCCGTATCCTGGTGCATCCCGAGAAAACGGTTAACATACCGTGTGATTTCGGCGGCTTGTCSMGTGCAACACGGGTAGGCCTCGATCCATTTCGRAAAATGATCGACAAATACCAATAGGACTGAATACTCACAGCTATTAGGACCAGGAGGTACCACAATATCAGTGGTATCCATACTCACCCTCTGGAACGGCCGCTCAACTACCGTGGGAGCTATCGCTCCCGGCGGCTGGATCGGCGCCTTGTCAGCAGTGCAGAGTCGCCGCAGACTTGACAGTTTGCGACGATGAATTTCACATCGTCCCAAATAATGGACCAATACCACTAATTTTTGTCGATTGCTGACTCAGAAATCCATACGGCAAAATGGGCTGCCGTTTCCTCAAGTGTCGTCTTCACCCAGTCGTACCTCATGAACAGATGAAGTACAACCATCCAAATCCCACTACCGTTCGTTTTCTGTTTTTCCAACCTACCCTCTATCCATCGATAATCCCGAGCCCTTTCGTTAGCCCTCCTCCGATCTTCCTTGGTGAAATCCCAGAGGGGGTTACCAACTAAAGTGGCAATCAAAGCGATGCCGGTCCATACTTCGGCCCTTCAAAATTTCCGGGTCTTTTCCAACCCTTCTGACGTGGCATCCAGAAAGCGAGCCTCGGTCGGAATCTTGTCAACTTGACACAAGGGGCATAACCACAGTTTATTGTCGTTCCGGTATTGGATGCACGAGCCAYGGGCTCGTGTGACACATTGTCRGCAGTCTATCCATTCTGCATACCCYTCCCCGTTAGGACACATGGAGACAGAGTATACGCGAGAAATTGCTTCGCAAAAATAGCAAAATTTATCAGGAAGGGAGATAATAGACAAAGAGGAGATGGGAAGAAGAGGCGTAGTGAGGTTACCTTCGTCACCCATTGCCACCGGTCTGCTTCTTGCCACGTRGGAGAACTGCCACTTGTCCGTACTTAGGCCCGTTTGCCGGTTCTGACTCCTTCCACGGAGTGATTTCCTTGCCCTTCGRTACTTTAGCGGRCCGATGCAGACTTGTCAGTCCGTCTGCGTTGCCGTGTCTCTCTGTCTTCCGGTGATGCTGTCAAAGTCGTACTCCTGTAGTCGTACCGCCCAATGTCCAATCATGCCCGTGTAATTAGTGAGCTTCTTCAAGGCCAACAAAGGCTCGTGATCCGTCACGAGGCGAAACTTCTGCCCATAGAGATACGGATGGAAGTATTGGATTCCCCAGACTCTTGCATAGCATTCGCCTTGGGGTGCTGAGTCACTCCTTCGTTCATTTGGCACCGTTCACGACGCGTACTCGATGACATGTTCGTGACCATCGTTCCCCTTCTGCACTAGAATAACAGAAATAGCTTCCAGTTGCCAGTCTGTGATAAGAATGAACTGTTTCGAGGGGTCCTGTCGGATCAAAATAGGTGTCATCGCCAGAGCGTCTTTGAGGGTCGCGAAGGCCTGCTCACACTCCGCGTCCCAGCTGAGAGGCTTGTCCTTTCGTAACAGGTTTGTTAGCGGTCATGCAATCGCAGSGAAGCCTTTGATGAAACGGCGATAGTACGATGCCAAACCCAAGAAGGCTCGAACCTACGTCAGCKACGTGGGAACCGGAGCTTCTCTCACCGGCGCGACCTTTCTCGAGTCAGACCGCAATCCTCCACGTGTCACGACGTAGCCGAAGAACGAAATTTCCGAGAAGAAAAAATCGCTCTTTTCGAGTGCAATCTTGAACCCAGCGTCCCTCAGCGTTCCCAGCGTCCACTCAATGTGTTGTGCATGCCCATGATAGGTCTCYGAGTAGACAAGGATATCATCCATGTATACGATCACGCAGAAGTTGATCGTTCCCTAGGTTAGCCACGTCTTGTTGAGGAATTCCTGGAATGTCATGTTCATCGCTCGCTGAAATGCGACAAGCACGTTGCAAATCCCCATCGGACACCGAACCCACTGCCACGTGGCCTCAAACAGCACGAAGGTCGTCTTTGGCCAATCTTCCTCCTTAACCAGAATGTGATGGAAGCCATGCCGAATATCAAACTTGCTAAAATAATTAGCGCATCCAATCGCATCTAGCGAATCATCAATCCGGGGGAGGGGATACACATCTTTAATCGTGATTTCATTCAACTTGCGATAATCGATGCATATGTGAATTGATCCGTTCTTCTTCGCTACTAACACTACTGGAAATGACCATGGTCCAGGGGCGGGTTCAATCCACCCSCTTGCTTCGAATTCCCGAATTCGTTGGAGAGCCTTTTTCCCTTCTATCAGAGAGTATCGGTAGGGCTTACAATGGATTGGGGAATGATTTCCCGTCTGAATTTCGTGTTGAATAACCAAGGACAAGCCAATGTTAGTATCCGCTACGCTAATCGCTCCCTGATATTCCGTAAGAATATCTGCAATCACMCGGTGAATCTCATCAGGTACGTACTGTGGGACGTGTAACTCAAATAGCTGATCCCAGATCCGTACGTYGATCTGCTTCGTGCGTGACTGTTTCGCCACATCGGGTGGTGACGCGAAGATAAACGAATGGTCTGATCGCCAAGAGAACACCGTGGCCATCATCTGGGCGTCTTCCTCCCGGATGGCCACGTGTCCTTCCAGGTTGATCCCATTGCAGATATCCTGCCACGGTACGGTTTTAGTTACAATCTTTACTCTAAGTTCTTCTGATTCGGCCTCAAGACTACCAGGGGGTTCCAAAGAACTGGCTTTCGCCCCCAAGCGTAGCAATCGTACTTCTTTTGCAGGTGTCAGCAGAGACTTTGGTAAATCTGTAATATCGTAGTAGTGCTTTTTGTTGTTGTATCGGGCGAGGAGAGGGGAGATTCCTTCGTACAGGGTTTGAGGGGGTTCCAAGGAATCGACCATCCTCGAAATCTATACGAGGGGTTCACCCAAAATCATCGCCTTGGTCCTTTGGATGTTCCGACTGGTTAGATGCATCGTTCTTGCGATCGTTTTGAGCGGCGGGTAACAAATACGTTGTCGCGCTAGCTTCCGGATTTCCGGATAATTTTTGTCACTGCTATCTGCATCCCTTGATGATGACTTATAGTCTGCCAACATCTTATTCGTTAAAACAGTTCATTATTGTGTGTACTATTTTGAAACGAATTTATGACACAGTGTATAGTCTGGTGTAGTATTCCAGATCCGGATACATCCRAACAAGGAGTAAAGCAACTTTGAGGCGAGGAGCACAGTCAGTACATATATCTGYTGCGCTCCTCTTGTGGTTCGGATGTGTCCAGATGTGGAACACCACAACAGAGTATACACTGTGTTATACGCCTCTGAGTCAGTACATATATCTGCTACCWCTGTGTTATATGTACTGCTGCCTCAGTACATATATCTCCTGTGTCTAGATGTGTAAYACCAGAACARAGTAATATATTAYATTGTGTCMTAGTTTCACTTGGAGTTGAGCATCCCACTCATCCGAATCAGAACAATATAATGACACAAACTCGAGTTTGTGAGTAAAACGAGTTGTGGCTCTTCACAGACTTAGAGGAGTAGGATGACCTCTATTTAGAAGTGTGAGGACCAGAATGAATTGGAGTTCTGCACCGATGATTGTGTACATGTATAGAGCGAGAGAAATAGAAAAAGAGAGAGAGACAGAAAGAGCGAGAGAGAGAGAAACAGAAAGAGCGAGAGACAGAGAGTCTTAGAGAGACTGTACTTAATTTTCAGGAGACGCAGGGTCGAGCACACGCGTAGACCATCAGCCTCGTTTTTTAAAGCATTTCAGACGATCATTGTAGGAGAGCAGCAAGGTAAAGTGAATCTCCAGGATAAGCGAAGCTCGGATGTATCCGAGATCACAGGAGATAGACAGACAGAGGAAGTCCGCAAGAAATGGTCGTGTACATTTGAAGAGTGAGAGATATAGAAAAAGAGAGAGAGACAGAAAGAGCGAGAGACAGAGTGTCTCAGAGAGACTATACTTAATTTTCTCGAGACGCCTCACGGACGGCGCAGGGTCGAGCACACGCGGAGATCATCAGCCTCGCTTTTAAAAGCATTTCAGACGATCGTTGCAGAAGAGCAGCAAGGCAATGTGATTTTCCCAGATAACCGAAGTTCGGATATATCCGAGATCACAGGGGATTGACAGAGAGGAAGCCCGCAAGAAATGACATATTAGCACGCCAGAGGGCTGAGAGATGGAAAAGACAAGCACCGTATAGTCACCCACAACATTTCGTGTCACGAACGTATCCAAAGTGTCAAACTAGTATAGACCCTTCAGTTTGAAGCTTCCCGTGTGCTTTTTGGGACACAGTTCAAGAAGTATCTTTTGCGAAACTGAGATAGATAGATAGATAGATAGATAGATAGATAGATAGATAGATAGATAGATAGATAGATAGATAGATAGATAGATAGAGAGAGAGAGAGAGAGAGAGAGAGAGAGAGAG
>BFEA01001166.1:9811-28214 GCA_003427395.1 Chara braunii
GGGGGGGCAGGGGGAGTGGTACACGGGGGAAGACGATGAGAACGGTGATGGGGGGGCAGGGGGAGTGGTACACGGGGGAAGACGATGAGAACGGTGATGGAGAAACGAGTGAAGGAATGAAGAAGAAGAAGAGAGAATAATGAAAAGAGAAAAGAAGAAATGAGAGGCACAAGGCCTCGGTAAGCCCTATTGGGCCCCGTTATCAGCAAGGCCGGCCGCCCTAAGTGAAGGCAGGCCCGACCTAGGCCTATATTGGACTACCACACATCTGGGGAAATTCAGGCAGTTGCGCAGCGCCAGTTGGTTGGAAGCCCCAGGCCCAGGCTGCCCTTATCGTATGTAACTGAGGCAGGACCTGGGCCAGATACACAACATGGATTGAACCCAGGCTACGGGCAGTTGGGCATGAGTAACCACCATAGGCCCTGGGCCTGATTCGTTTGGACTGAGGCTCAGCCTCCCGGGGCCTATCGGAAGCTTCTAGGCTGGGCCCCGGTGCAGCCAGGTCGCGCACAGCAGGCAGGCCACTTCCATTTAGGAAAGTGCCTGCTCCAGCATTCCTCGTTCGGGCACTGGCTGCATGCTGCGCTGCTGCGCTACACGCTGGCCAGGCTCACTCGCTCACGGGCGACCAGGGAGAGGCAAGCAGCCATAGCCGAGCTGCTCTGCACAGTTGGGTGGGACGCATGGTGGTCCTTGGGTGCACGTGGCATCTGTGAGTGGGGGATCGAGGTTGTGAGTGATACGAGAGATACTTTGTGCTTGAGGCGAACGACATTGGCCGAGATCTGCTCGTACTTCGGGGAGCTGTTGACGTCACCAGCGACATCGTAGATAGGCTAGATAGGATCTGCCATTTGTAGTCTGGGCGCAAAGCGCCAGATAGGATGTTGACATTGGTTCTTTGTTGATGATGATGAGACTATTCCAACATTGTCACTTATGAGCTTTTGCTGCGCTCTTATTTGGTGGAACTCCTGATGCAATTCTGCTTTTGGTTTGAGGTCACGACTATCTGGTCTCATGTGTATGATGCTGATTGGTTTCTGAAGTTCGCTATCGCTCATTTTCCTTGCAATTTGGTATCAGAGTTGTGGTACGTTGCGCTCATTTGGCCCTTGTCTTTTGCCTATGCGGTACATGCATGCGGTCTACTGGGCGAGCGACCGTAGGGAGTGTGTAGTGAGGAGGGCGAAGGCAAGTAGGGCGACCCAGGAGGTGAGGGATATCGCCAGGAAGGCTACGTGGTGAATGATGGGTGTTCGCAGTGTGATACTATCTGATGTGCGATTGATGTTGAGACGGAACGACGGTGTAATGCTGGTTGTGCCGAAGCAGCTATTGGTCATCACAGTCGGCATCAGGTCATCTAGTGAGAATATTTGTGGTTGAGGGAAGCTATTTTGAGGCACGTTGCACCTAACCTTATCTACCCTCTTCGACACGTCTTACCGTGAGGATGTGTGTTCTGTCTTGAGAGTCCTCTCATGTGAGGTGTCGAGTGCGCTCAACCTTGAGAGTCGGCATTGTTCACGTGGAGCATTTGGAAGGAGAGGGCGGAGCTATCTGAAGGGCCTTGGACGAAGCACTGGGTCACGGTCACCATGCCAACCCACCGGGAGTAGAGCACGCATGCTTTGCTGCTTCGTCCTTTGTCTGCTCGCTGTGCTTGTAGATGGGTGATGCGGGGCAGGCCAGCCCTACAGGGGAGACGAGTACCGGGCATCTATAAATAAGCATCGGCGGGGTTACCTTCCACAGGCTGTGGTCGTCGTCTTGTCTGCGACGTTAAATAATTCCTGAGGACTTCGGGGGCCTTCCTTAAATGCCTCCTGATCAGCCTGGTGGTCGGTGTAAGGCTCGCTGCACGCGAGGATAAAAATAGTGCAGGGCTGGCCGGCTCGACATACACTCGGGGCACAGGGGTGGGCAGTCTGCATACCTTTAGACAGGCATGCTGTTCTGAATCGCTCAGGGACGTTGATGTCAAGTGACCATCAAGAGGAACCGACGGAGGGGTAGATTCCAGGTGATAAGTTCGTGTTTAATTCCACTCTGCAAATATCCACACAAACGATTCTATTTTTATTCTTGATTAGTTAGATGGACTGCCATTGACATCTGACAAATAACATTAGGTAGATCTGCTCTCTGTTTATGGACTAATTAAGTAAAAATAGCTTCGTTTGTAGGAATCTGGACTTACCTGTTGGACCCAAATGTATTAACTGTGACATGGCCACAAATTATTTATTGGTCTGGGCACTACGCTGCAGTAGGCACTTAGTTTGACCTAGTGCAAATTATGTTCAGTTCTGTAGCTTATGAGCGACTGGGAGGAAACTAGAGAGGACGACATGATCCTACGATCAGCGAGGCGCCTGATAGCCCACTTGGCATTAGGACCAGAGGGCGACAGATTCCTGTTCCGCCAACAGAGAGAGAGGCATCAGCAACAGAGAAGAGTTAGGGCCGCAGAGGCAAGTAGGGCATTCACAAGCGAGACCGCTACTTCAGCAGCCATGGCAACGGCTGCGCAGCAGAGCTCTCAGTCTAGTAGTTCAGGGACTGTAGGGTCAACGGTCGCAGAGACCCTGAGTCAGTCCACTGGCGTCATGGCAATCCCGCCGTTAGTTTTGACTCCCGAAGAGATTGCCATACAACAAGCAGATGCTCAGGAGGCAGGGGAGATAAAGGCATAAAGAGAGAGAATGATTAGGAGAAGTGCAAGGATGCAACAGAGACAAGCGGACATTAGTGAGTTAGAGGAGATGGTCCTGACGAACATGATGATGTCAGGACCCTGAGGGCGGTCTTGCTAGATGTACTAGAAATGCAGGATCACCAAACGGCTCTCTTAGAGGACATCCAGTAGAGCTTGGCCGTGCTGGCTGGGTGAGCTCAGGCGGAACCATCACCATCAGGGCCTGGTGCCTGGCCCGTGGTACAACCTCCTCCTTTTGTCCCACTGGTGACTGGGGTATCCCCATTTGTAATTCCTCCAACATCGGTATCGGCCGTTTCCCTAGGAATGCCTTTGACAGGAGGGTTCTCTGAAGGTCCTAGTGTACAAATTCTTGTACAGTCAGTGTATTCCCAACCTCCGTTGCAGGTTGCCGTAACTGGGTAGCCAGCTGTCACGCAGTCAGCACAGCAGCAGGGCACACAACCCCAACAACAGCTAGTGCAGCAACCTGCGCCGCAAGGTCCACAGCCCGGAGTGGTGCAGGTACCGGGACAAACACAGTGGGTTCCAAAGACAACCATCGCCTCACCCGAACCCTTTTCAGGGGGCAAGAGGGGCGAAGACCTTGACACGTGGTCGAGGTCAGTGTCGATCTACGTTAAGTGCGAGTTGACTTTGCCACACGAGGAAGTGCTTGTGGCTGCCTCCTACCTTAAGGGGAGTGCAACAAGATGGTTGAGCGGGCTAGTGCAGCTACAGGGGTACGAACATGACTTCCGTGCTTGGGCAGTCAACCAGAAACTGGAGGACTTTCTCAAGATGGTCGAAGATAGGTGGCATGATCCTCGGTGGCCCAAAAGGCCACTGATGCGATCTTGACTTTGAGCAACAGACCGTTCAAGTCAGTGAGGGATGCCACAAACGTTGTAGAGCGTCTGATATGTGTTCCTGGAGTACGCTATGACCCCCAAGTCTTACTGACAACTTACCTGAGGTGTCTTCCCATGCCACTCAGGAACCAGTTGGTAGGAGAGGCTAACATCAATGTGCACAACTTTCCTTCGTTCAGCAAGAAGGCCCTAGACCTGGATGCAAAGATAGGGCACGGGCACCAACCCACTACGGATGGAAGGAAGAAAACACTGCCTCCCAACTGGAAGGCGAAGGGACGCATCATGTTCGTCGACAACGATGGTTCCACCATCGAGTTGGACAACGACTTCCATGAGGGAGTAGGTACAGAGGTGGGCAGCGTGGAGGCTTCAGGGGTGGACCAGTCGCTGCCTCAGTCCAAAAAGGCAAGGCGACCGGTAGACGCCGTGGAAGCTCCCGGTCTAGGAGTCGAGTTGACCCTAACTCTCCCCCATGGGAGAAGCGGGTCTCGCTGAGGACGTGTGGAGAGACCTGTACACACGACAGACTTGTATCCGTTGTGGCCAATATGACCATAATCAATTCAAGTGTCGTAACAAAAAGGTGACTGAGAAGATCCCGCCTACAATGGGGCAGGCGACGGGATCCTCCTCTTCCATAGGTAGCAACGTGGCCAGCAAATCTGACATTGCTCCGGGAAACACGCCGGGCCAGTAGGAATAGTAGTTGTTCCTGCTAGGGTCGAGGTGGTGGACATACCCTCACCATCTCGAGAAGTGGCCCAAGCTATTGACTCCATTATCGTCCCGCAAACACATTCGGACCCAACGATTCTCTGTTCGTTGAATGTGTTTGAGTCCTTAGAGGAGCTAGAGGAGGAGTGGTCTAAATCAGACCCGCTAGCTTCTTGGACGGCTATCGCCAAAGCCCCTAAGGGTGAGTTGTTCATCGGCGAGGTAGTCATTGGCCTATTATGACACTTGTTCGACACGGAATTTTATCAGTCGTGCGTGCGTTGAGAGGTTGCACTTACAGGGGCCAGTGCAGCGCCCGAGTCGGCTTGTGGAGTCGACCTGTGCCAACAAACAACGCATGGTAGTCAACGACTACCTCAAAGATATCGAGTGTTGTTTCCCGTACGCGGGAGGGAAATTGAGACATCGAGTCTCGTTCCTAGTCAGCGATGATCTCCCTATGGATATCTTGCTGGGTATGTACTATCTTTCGGTTGCACAACCCTAGTTTGTCTGGGACAGAAAAGTGGTCAAACACACTTTGCTCGGAGGGGGGACCGCTAGATTACGTAAGTTTAAGGCTAGTAGTCTGATCGAGTCCTACAGATGCATGTGTGCAACTGCGTTCTACAATTATTATAAACAAAATTCGGAGGAGGGTATGCACTTAGTTTATGTCTCTGCAGCAGGCGAGCCTGAGGATCAACAAATGAGTAACATAGATCTGAAGTCCGGGTACCATCAGATTGCAATACGGCCCGAGGATCAACACAAAACCGCTTTTCAGACCAGGTACAGTCTGTACGAGTTTGTGGTGATGCCTTCCGGCCTTTGCAATGCTCCTGACACCTTTCAGCACGCAGTGAACCGGATCTTTCATGACTACTTGGATAAGTTTGTCATCGTGTACCTTGATGACATACTTATCTTCAGTAGGACTGTCGAGGAGCACGTTGGTCATTTAGACAAAGTCCTCAGTCTCCTTCGATAGCACAAGTTCAAGATCAACGGCGAGAAGTGCGAGTTTGGCCGCACCAATATCTTGTACTTGGGTCATGAGATTTCTGTAGAGGGATTGAAGCCCGATGACACGAAGGTGGCCAACATTCGTGATTGACCGCGCCCTTAGTTTGTGATTGAGATGAGGTCCTTCTTAGGGATGACCGACTACTACCGCAATTTTGTGAAGAACTATAGCATAGTTGCCGCCCCTTTGACGGACCTGACCCGCCTTGACACCTTATGGGAGTGAACAGACGTGTGAGGCTGCCTTCAGACGTCTGAAGCATGCTCTCACACACCATGAGGTCTTCAAACTTCCTGATCCCGACAAGCCGTTCAAAGTAACCATGGATGCCAGCCAATATGGCATAGGCGCCGTACTTGCGCAGCAGGAGGGGCCAAAGTTGAGGCCAGTCGAGTACATGTCCAAAAAGATGCCCTCTCAGAAGTTGGCTAAGTCCACCTATGAGAAGGAGCTGTACGCGATCTACAAAGCGCTAACCCACTGGAGGCACTACCTCCTTGGGAGGTTCTTCTACGTTAGGATCATCAGACCCTGAAGTGGATGAGAACCCAGCCAGTGCTCTCTGATGCGCTGAAACGTTAGGTCGAAGTCATTGAGCAATACGACTTTGAGCCCCAGTACATCAAAGGAGAGTACATTAAAGTTGTTGATGCGCTGTCGCGTAGGCCAGATTTTCTCGTTGCACTGATTATTGAGTTTGGGCTTGTGGACGATGTTACTCGCTTGGTGGAAGCCTATCGCGAGGATCCGTTTATGGCTGAGATCATACGCAAACTCGAGGCGAAGGACAAAACGACTTCTGCTGAGTTTGAGTTGGTCAACGGCCTACTATTCCTTGAGAAGGCTGGGAATAAACCTCTCTGTGTGCCTAACCGTGAGTCTTTACGTAGTTTATTTTTAGGTGAGTGTGATGATGCCACATGACATTTTGGTTATAACAAGACTGCGGCCAATTTGCTGCAGCAGTTCTGGTGGCCCACGATGATGAGAGATGCCAAGCTGTACGTGGAGACTTGTCAAGTATGTCAGAGAGACAAGCCCCGTACACATGCCCCTCTTGGGCGTCTTAAGCCCCTTCTGATTCTAGAAAGGCCTGGTGAGAGCCTGTCCATGGACTTCATGGACACATTGGTCACCAGCAAGAGTGGAAAGAGACACATCTTTGTCATTGTGGATAGATTTAGTAAGTACGCTAGATTGGTTGCGATGCCTGAAACAACGAAGATCGAGTACATCATTAAGATGTTCAAGGAGAACTGGGTCAGAGACTTTGGGCTACCGAAGTCTATTGTGAGTGACCGGGATGTCAGATTCACGAGTGAGTTGTGGAAAGCTGCAGCTGCAGAACAAGGTACACAGCTGCAGATGACATCCGGGAACCACCCAGAGGCAAACGGGCAGGCAGAACAGCTAAACCACGCTGTACAGCACCTGTTAAGGCACTACATCAAGCCCAACCAGGTGGACTGGGATGAGAAGCTTGCTCTCATCGCCAGCCTGTACAACAATGTTGTGCGCAGCGCAACAGGGGTGAGTCCAAACAGTTTGCTACTGACGTTCAAGCCTCGATTGCCTCTAGACATTCTGCTACCTGAGAATCAGCCGACAGCTGCACCGGGTACATTGGAATTTGCATATCGATATGAGCAGTTGATGCAGCACGCTGTAGAACAGATGCACAAGGTGTAGGCGGCGATGATAGAATCTGAGAACAAGCACCGCCGCCCATCTACATTCCAGGTAGGGGACAGAGTCTGGGTCAAGTCCTCAGAACAGGGACAAGAGCACGGGATAACCAGCAAGCTCATGCCGCAGTACTTTGGACCCTGGGAGGTTCTAGATATTGTCGGGGATGATCCGGATGGGCCGTCATATGTAGTTCAGATCCCTGGTCACCTTCGCACCTACCTTGTCTTTCATGCCTCTAAGCTTGCACCATCCAAGGAAACTGATCAGTTTCCCCCAACCATGGATGGAGAGGTCGACATCGATGACATCTGGACCACAGAGAAATGCCAGTTCCAAGATCGACAGGCAGAGGACGTCCTCCTAAACTGAAGCTGCAATATCGCGTTCGGTTCGGACATCACACTGACCCCAAGGAGGACAGATGGTTTATCCGGGAGGAATTGATGCAGACCGCTCCACAGGTTGTAGCCCACTACGAGAAGTTGCGGCAGAAGGGGAAGCGCCAAATTGAATGAACTTCTCAGAGGACTAGCAAAGTGGTGGAGGAGGGAATGCGAGGCACAAGGCCTCGGTAAGCCTTACTGGGCCCCATTATCAGCAAGGTCGGCCACCCTAAGTGAAGGCAGGCCCGACCTAGGCCTATTTTGGACTACCACGCAACTGGGGAAATTCAGGCAGTTGCGCAGCGCCAGTTGGTTGGAAGGCCCAGGCCCAGGCTGCCCTTATCGTATGTAACTGAGGCAGGCCCTGGGCCAGATACACAACATGGACTGAACCCAGGCTGCGGGCAGTTGGGCATGAGTAACCACCACAGGCCCTGGGCCTGATTCGTTTGGAGTGAGGCTCAGCCTCCCGGGGCCTACCGGAAGCTTCTAGGCTGGGGCCCGTGCAGCCAGGTCGTGCACAGCAGGCAAGCCACTTCCATTTAGGAAAGTGCCTGCCCCCGGATTCCTCGTTCGGGCACTGGCTGCATGCTGCGCAAGCGCTGCTGCGCTACACGCTGGCCAGGCTCACTTGCTCACGGGCGAGCAGGGAGAGGCAGGCAGCCATAGCCGAGCTGCGCTGCACAGCTGGATGGGGAGCATGGTGGTCCTTGGGTGCACGTGGCATCTGTGAGTGGGGGATCAAGGTTGTGAGTGATACGAGAGACATAGCTGGTGCTTGAGGCGAATGGCATTGGCCGAGATCTGCTCGTACTTCGGGGAGCTGTTGACATCACCAGCGGCATTGTAGATAGGCTAGATAGGATCTGCCATTTGTGGTCTGGGCATGGAACGCCAGATAGGATGTTGACATTGGTTCTTTGTTGATGATGATGAGACTATTCCAACATTGTCACTTATGAGCTTTTGCTGTGCTCTTATTTGGTGGAACTCGTGATGCAATTCTGCTTTTGGTTCGAGGTCACGACTATCTGGTCTTATGTGTATGATGCTGATTGGTTTCTGAAGTTCGCTATCGCTCATTTTTCTTGCAGAAAGAAAGAAAGAACAAAAAAAATAGTAGTAATAATAACGTATCTGCGCCGCGTCGTGGACGATGCAGAATCGTTGATGATGTGGCAGCGGCGACGATGATGTGGCGATGGTGACGATGACGTGGCAATGTCGACGTTGGCGATGGCGATGCTGGGAATGATGTGGCAATGTCGATGATGATGACAAAGGTGGCATGATGTCGTTAAAGCTGCCCCGCCTCGAGGAGGGCGGGCGGGAGGCCGATCGACACTGCTCTGATACCAGTGTGGCAAAGCAGAGGCAGAGCAGAGAGGCTGGGAGAGAGAGGGAGAGTGAGAGCACAGACACACGCTCACTCAACTCAACGCAGACTCGAACACGACTCAACGGACGCAGACACAAAGTGGCAAAAGTCGCAAATTCGCAATCGTGAATTCCCAAACACAATGCCGAAGCAAAGTCGCACTGAACACAAGCACTGAGGCTGAGAACTTGGTGCCCGTACTGGGCTTGAGTCTGTACATAAGTACCAGACTCAAATACGGTCCTGAGGGCGAAAGTGAAAATGCCTCAGGGCCAGAACTGAAAATCGAAAGTCTTAGAGTGGGCGTCAGAATGTCGGATGGCGTCAAGTATCCGAAATCCGAAAGTCCCAAAAGAAGGAATTTGAAAACGGGCGCCAGAATGCAGATGGCGCCAGCTGTCCAAAATCAGAAAAGCAAGAATAAAAAACAACAAGAATTGTAAAACAAAAAAAGAAAACAAATACAGCAAGCTGGCAGGTGGTAACCCGCAGACCAGGGATCGAGCCCTGGCGGAGGCTGTAACACCCACCTTCTCATGCCCCAATGTCTTTCTCTCTCCCTTCATCTGTGTACGCTTTCATTTAACAGCCTGCTTATTCAATGACTCTCTCTCTCTCTCTCTCTCTCTCTCTCTCTCTCTCTCTCTCTCTCTCTCNCTCTCTCTCTCTCCCCCCCTCTCTCTCTCTTACACACACATATCAGTGAGTGACTAGGTCAAGACGATGAGAGATATTACCGAATCATGATGGCATGTGATGCACTAAGATTCAGTCTGCATGGGAGGATAGGGATACTATGGTGCACAACGGAATTTGGCGCCTCTTAATGATTACGATTCTTCCTCGTCACTATCTGTGTGCAGGATAGAGGGGGCCGGATAAGAGGGGGGGGGGGCGCGGTTGGTGTGGATGTGGATGATCAATAGAATCCAAATGGTGAGGAGCAGGCATTGAGGACGACGGCAGGGGGTAGAGAAAGGGAAGGTGGTAGCATGCATGATGGTGCATGAGCAGTAGTCGGGATTGGGATGAGAGAAGGGCAAGCGTTAGAGAAAGGGGAGGAGGAAGTCTGGAGGGTGCAAGAGGAGTTGGGCATTGGGATGACAAAAAGGCAAGCGGTGGAGAAAGGGGAGGACGCAGAGTAGAGTCTGGAAAGGGGGCCAAGAGGGACGATAAAAGGGTAAGGGGAGAAAGAGGGAAAGAGGTTTCAAACAAGGATGCACGAGGAGTTGGGATTGGGATGACAAAAGGGACGGGGTCGAACAACAAGATGTGGATGGGGCATGGGGGAGTCGGAGCAGGGTGAGGCGGGGTAAGATTTGGATTAGGATACGATAAGATAGGTGGCCAGAGGTTTGCAAAGCAGGATGCTGTGGCAAATGGATGAGCCCGGAGGATGACATGAAGAGTAGTTAGAGGAGGAGGAGGAGATGCCTTCTTTTTCTATGATTGGTGGTGTACAGCGGCCATGAGATGGTCTTGATTGTGGCATGTTTCTACGATATGGAAATTGGTTTTCGCCAAGAGATTGATATCTGGTCTCAACTAAATCCTGTTGGCATTCTATGAACAGCTGGAGGGTTGAATGAACAGTATGAGGAACTGCAATTGAAAAACAGTTAAACCACCAGTACCTTTGGCGTCCGGTTTCGACAAGTCCTGGCCAGTACCCGAACTTTCAGGAGGCCGAGCCCGACATTGATTAATCTGATCGGCGGCCGTCGTTTCGTTTCGGACTCCTGAAAGGTCGGAGGCCGACTATTTTCGAACCGACAAAGGTACTGGTGTAACTGTTAAAATAACTGACATGTTTTTGACTTTTTGCACGCAAATTGAAAATGACATAGCATTGAAAAGACCAAATTTATGAAGAAATCAAGGACTTTGATGCTTGGACCTTTTATTAGGTAGAGGACCGTCCTACATATAATTATCAGTCTGCGTATCAGTTTTCGGCAGCATGCTCCATTTCTTTGTTGAATGAACATTTTTGCAAAGGTAAAGGTATTCACAACTTTTGGTGCAGAAAAAAAATCATGGATATCCAATTTAACTAAGTTAGAGTCGATGAGGCATATTCTTCCACAACCTTAGTCCAGCCACTAAGCAAATGGGAAGGTAGTGATTTGTAGATGAGTTGTTGCAAGCAAATGCGATGATAGTTGTTTGTAGCCGAGTTATTGATGGGTGCAAAATGAACCCGAGTTGTGAAATTTATGGCTGCGATGAGTTTAAGAAGAACCATCTAATTGTGGAGCCTTTTCTGAACACCAAGATCACCGAGCTGCCGTTGTCCAGGGATAATGATCTCTTATCGGATAGAGGCTATGCTACCAGAGTGGCTCAGGACCACTTGCCTGGCCGAGCCAAAAATGAATAAAAAAATAACAATAAGATTTTTAAACCATCATTTTTTTTTGAACTTATTTTGTATTTTTAATTTGGCAAAGAATTTCGATTGGACCCTGAGGCAAGAGTTGTTCAGTTTATTTTTCTGCACAACATAGTTTTTTTTATTTTTTTTTTGGATTTGTTGGATTTGTTTTGTCTTTTTTTTAACAGGGATTTTCCCTGGCCGTTTCTCGGCAGAGCTGCCCAGGCAGCCAAGATGACCCGGGCGGCCCGGTTGCTAACACAGGTTAGAGGACCTTTTGTGGGCTTCAGTAACTACTGACGTAATCCATGTTCTTTCTGATTCACCCTCTGCTGACAATCAGTTAAACTTTAATCAAGCATCCTCTTGAATGTCTCATCATGGCCAACTATAAACTTACATACACATACCGGATCTTCTTTGTTCGTTGCTTCACAGGCATTTACCTCTGCATTCGGCACTAGCGATCTTCTTTGTAAAGTGTTCCCCAGTGGATACAGGCTCTTCTGTGTTCTTAGCTTTACATGCACGCTCCCTCCTCCTCGGCTTTGGGCACTAGCAATCTACCTATGTGCAGCATTTCCCATCCAATGGGGTCTCTTTTCCCTGGAGCATTTCACAAAACACGAAGCCTGCAGAATCCTGTCTGGAACTACTGCTTCTCTTCCAGTTCACCCGCATGGTATCACAAACCGGTCGGCCGCCATGTTGTTTATTACAGTGCCTATCCAAGGCCAAAAAATGCCTTGAGTGTCTACTGCAACGCTTGGCTTATGGAGGCCAACAGATCAGCAGTTGTCTCTTGCAGGGCCTATATAGGGGCCAAGAGGGCATCCGCTGTCCATTGCAGTGCGCATTTTGGGGCCAACTTATCTGCCGACACGCCGACTACAGGTAGGCCCCTCAGCTTGAGGGCGAGGGCGAGGGCCAGAGTGAGCATGAGGGTGGGATTTGAGAAACAAGGCATCAACTCCACAACTTCCTGGAGGCCTTCACACAAAGAGAAAGGAGATGTGCGGACCCTAGCAAGCTTACCGCTCCATGTGCACAGATCGTCTGTCCCATGTTATGTGGGGGCCAATCCGCTGGAGCTGTCTCTTTTAACTTACAGTACAAAATATAAATTTGAAGGACAGCTTCTAAGGAGACCACCACAAATTTCACCTTTAGTATCGTATCCATCGTTGAGAGTATTGCTGCGCAGAATCCTCAGCGGTCATCGGTGTTGTGATCGTTGCTTTAGCTGCTCTGCAACGATTGACGATGAAGGCAGGAGTGTGGTTGTTAGTAACACACAATCGGACGTGGAAGGAGGAGATGTGGACAGCCAATGCCAAGACGAGACATTAAGCGAGCTTTTGAAGGATCAGGTGCCAGAATGGTTGTTAAAAAGGGTACAGGAGTTGGGTTTTGTGACACCGACAAGTGTTCAGCGGGAGGCTCTACCAGCTGTCTTCAGTGGGCGGGATTGCATAATTCATGCTCAGACTGGTTCAGGGAAAACTCTGGTGTACTTGATGCCATTGATTGCGAACATCGACACGAGAAGATCAGCGGTCCAAGCTCTTGTTGTGGTTCCCACAAGGGAGCTTGGGATGCAAGTTGCTAAGGTGGCAAGGCTATTAGGAGGAGGGAGCAGGGGAGATGACTCTAAAGAAAGAGAGGGAGGGGATGCTTGTTCAAAACCAGCCACCCGAAGAGACTCTAAGAGATTCTCCGTCATGACTGCCCTTGAAGGCACCGGAGCTGCCAGAGTTAAGGGATGGTTGAAGGCCGAGCCTCCACAACTGGTGGTGGGAATGCCTGAGCGTCTTCTGCAAATGATCAACGACAAAACCCTGAGGACAAACGCATTGCAATACGTTGTGGTTGACGAAGTTGATGCGGTGTTAGAACGGATGAAAAAGTCAAGAAGCTCACATCTTCACCAGCTTCTGACAATGGCAGGGTCTTGCAGCAGACGTCAGACACTGCTTGTGAGTGCAACTGTACCGCAGCACCATCACTTCGCATCGTACTGTATCCAAAACAAATGGGCGAAGCCAGATCTTCTGCATATCCATGTCGAGCCAGAAGAGAAGCTTCCAACTCACATAAAACACCGCTACATAATCTGCGCAGAGCCGAAGAGGCTCGAAATGCTGGACAAACTGATCGCGTCCGACAAGCCTCGGGCGGCAATCGTTTTTGGAAACGAACAGTCGGAGAAAGGGAAGAGATCTGGTGCTTTACCCCCAGCACAGGTGATTGCTCAGTACCTTTCTGAAAACAAACTTGTTTTCCCACATGTCATCGGCAGCACAAACCTG
This sequence comes from Chara braunii, assembly GCA_003427395.1. NCBI lineage: Eukaryota > Viridiplantae > Streptophyta > Charophyceae > Charales > Characeae > Chara > Chara braunii. The sequence continues at coordinate 23,265 of BFEA01001166.1, forward strand.
AGTTTGGAGAAGAACATGGCAGTTTCCATCTCCTCTGGAACTAGTGAAGCACAAAACACAACAAGTGCCAGATCTGAAAACCAGGAGCCTAGGATGAAGGGGCGGCCTGTTACTGAGGGCCAGGAGTGGGATGAAGAGTTTGGCAGCACAGGAATATCAGCAAATGTACTAGACGAGGAAACTGATGAGACGTGGAGGCCATTGCTTTTGACTGATGATGCAGATGCCAATGCTAGGGTCAGTGTATTGGATGAATTCAGAAGAGGAGCCAGGCGTTTGCTTGTCACGACTGACTTCGCAGGAAGGGGGTTGGATATTCCATCAGTTAGCCATGTATACAACTTTGACCTGCCTTCCAGTGCAATAGCGTATGTTCACAGAGGTGGGCGTACTGGAAGAGATCCGTTCGGGAGGGAGCAGGGAATTGTTACATCATTTGCTACCAACAAGGAGGTCTTTGTTCTGAAGAGACTATGGAACGAGTTGCAAATCGCTGCAGAGGAAGTTAACCTCAACTAGGCACCACGTTGAAGCCAGAGGAATCACTACTTTGTTTTTACTGCTATCAGCAATGAGGTGTGTGCCTTCACGAAACTTTTTGGCAAGGGCTGTGTGTGTGTGTGTGTGTGTGTGTGTGTGTGTGTGTGTGTGTTCACTTTGCTACACACAACACAAAAGAAAGGTAACTTCACCGACTCGTCAGGAGGTTGAACCTGACAGTGTTGTGTGTGTGTGTGTGTGTGTGTGTGTGTGTGTGTGTGTGTGTGTGTGTGTGAGAGAGAGAGAGAGNGAGAGAGAGAGAGAGAGAGAGAGAGAGAGAGAGAGAGAGAGAGAGAGAGAGAGAGAGAGTCCAAGTGATCGGCATTTCTGAGGTGGGAAGCATGTTGTTGAAGGCGCACACTTCCTGGGATAGAAATGTTTCTTTGGGAAAGCTTCGGTTTGTTCTTTCTCAGACATAAAGGCTACCTTCTGTATGCAGGGCTCACAGTTAGTTGCTTTGAGCCACTAAGCCCGCAGATGCTTCAAATTACCGGTATGGCGAGGAAGCGTAAAAGTTTTGAGCTTAATGGTAGCAGCGGAGAGCAAGAAGGTGCACAGAAAAAGAAGAAAAATATTTCGCTGTCAGAATGTACATTTTTATCTTAGAATTCTTTTCTGATTCCTTAAATCACCATTACCACAGAATCGATTTTGTCAAACCTTCAAAAGCAACCGACCTTGCCCTGCCCAGCCAGAAATGTCACGCCTATCGGGTCACAGCATCTTTGATCCATATATGCATGCGGTTTGGCAGTGGGTGGAAATGGAAACATTTTTGTTTATTGTTTGGAACTTAAATCCCTGATTTTCTTGGAATTTTTTTATCGACGAGAATAAGAATTGCGCCTGTGACCGCTGCACAGTTCAGAATTCGCAGAAATGACAGTGCACTGCAAGCTTGGGCGAAGACCAGTTAGAAACTGCAAGAAAAACAGTAAATCATGCGTTCAACGGCCTGCCGGTTCAAGCTTGGGCGAAGACCAGTTAGAAACTGCAAGAAAAACAGTAAGTCATGCGTTCGACGGCGTGCCGGTTCAATAATTGACAAAAATGGGAGGTGGCGGTAGTGGTGCCGCTCTTTTTCCCGTGGCCTGGCCTGGGAGCAGTTACGGGTAGCAGGCCCTCCCGTTTTTGGCTCGTTTCCCCAGGGGTGTGGCCTAGGCATCTCCGCCTCTGGGCCACGGGCATGGCGTAGACATCTCGGCTGTGGCCTAGCCACGGGTGTGGCCTAGACATCTCGGCCGTGGCAAGACGTCTCCGCCATGGCCCAGCCACGGGTGTGGCCTAGACACCTCGGCCGTGCCATAAGCAGGCCTGGAAAAAAAAAAAGCCGCATGCGGCAGGTGCGAAAAAAAAAGAAGAAAAATGAGTCGCAGGCATGGGAAAAAAAAAAAAAAAACACGAATGGCTACCTGATTTTGCCACTTCCGAACTTCCAATGGCTAAAAGTGCACAAAGCTGTTCTGTTTTTTGCAGTTTCTAACTGCCCTCGGCCCAGAACCGCAGTGCCCTGTTATTCCTGCGAATTTGGAACTGTGCAGCGGTCACCCGCGCAGTTATTTCAAGAATAAAACATTGCTGAAGTTGGGGTACTTCGAATTTTGCACACCGTCGCGGTACCCACCTTGCGTCTGGTAGGCTGAGCTTTTCATTTTGCAGTGCATATACGCTTGTGACTCTTGCGAGATCTGGAGGAGGGAGGGTGGAGGATTTTTCTTCCCTTTCCCGAAAAGAGCAACATCAGAATTTCTCTTGCAGAATTCTGAGCGACAAAAATCATCATAGTTGGCACACTCAGATTTTTGCGTCGGGCCTTCGACCGCCGACAGCCCCCACTCCCTCCCTCGGCGATGGGGCACACTCACAGGAGTGCATTTTTCTTTATCGTCGGGAGACTGGTGGTCTAAGAGTGGCAGGTGTTCTCCTTGTGTCTTAATTTCAGAGATTTCGATCATACATGCTTTGTGCACTCCGCAGGCCCTTCCCGACACAACACACCCTCATCATGACTGAATTGAACAGGAGAGATACCTTGCCTGCATTCATGATATGGGTGTGTTCTGTTGGATGGATGACGACAGTTCAGGAAGTGATCGTGAGAGGTGGAAATCAATAATCAACTTTCACCCACTATAAGGCCCACTCACAGGTTTGCCATTTCTTGATCACTGGGGGGGCTGGTGGTCTTAAGAGACAGGTCGTGTCCCTTTGTCTCAGTTTCAGAGATATAGATCACACATGCTTGTGCATTCGACACACCCCACTGGACACATAACATGCCCTCATCGTATCGTTGCATTGAATTGGAAAGATACCTTGTACACCTTCATGACAAGGGTGTTTTGTGTTCGATGGAAAGCGGTAGTTTCGAAGATGGTGCTGACAGGTGGAAGTTGATAAGCATGAAAGGTGGAAAGGTACGACTCTCTAATTCAGCGGATTACCACTTCATTCCTTCTTCTGGCACCCCAGGTGAGCAATATCCTGAGTATTGATGTCCCCATTAGTTCTCTTAGGGAATGCTCGCATCACAGTGGGACTGTTTAAAGCACCAGTCCTTCTGATTTTGCAACCTGGATGGCTGCTGGATGCCAAGAGAGACAGAACTGACACGTGAGCATACTATTTTGTTTTTGCCTGGCGCCGCTCGCTGTAGTCGGACTCCACTGAATTCGGTAGCTTGCTGGTAGTTAAAAACGGAATGTAACTCCTGCTGTGATCCTACTCAATTCATAATGCAAGACTCCACTTTGAGACAGTGCCACACTTCACAACTCAAGAAGAAGAAGTGGAATAAGACAAGGAGAGATTGAATGAAGAAAGAACCGATGTCATGTCATGCCTCTTGGCATCATCATCTCCGTCACGTACTAATCACGTACTTCTATTAATATTTGATACTAGGAGAGATTGAGTGATTAAAGCACCAATTTCATGTCCCTCCTCTCAGCATCATCATCTCCCTCACATAAACGCCTACTCTTATTAATAATTGCTACAATAATTAATGAATTAATAAATAAACAAGAATCAACGTCCGATCCCCCAAAGAACTCTCCTTTAGCTCGTCCGATCCCCCAAAGAACTCTCCTTTAGCTCTTTGGCTCTCCTTTCCTTACGGTGTCACAACTGGCTATGGCTGTTCATCCATGCCTAACACGGATGCGTAGAGGACAACGCACTACTACTAAGCTTCTCCCATCTCCTACTGCCGGTGCCTCTTTCTTGGATGATGTCCATGTCCAACCGGCACCCCAAGGGGGGGGGGGGGGGGTTCTATATGGAGCGCCAAACGAGGAAGTGGAGGTCAAGGTCCATCGTAGCCAAAGGTTAGTCTCTATGTTGGTTCCCTTACTTACTCCTCTGCCTCTGCTCTCACCTTCCACCTACCTTTCTTTCTCACCTGCACCTCCTCCTGCCGCCTCATTCTCCACCTCACTCGGCCTGGTGGTGTTTCAGCAACATGACTGCCAGGTGAATATTCAAACTATTCATCGCCTCTGGGCTCCTGCATCCCAACTCGCCCTATTCCTGGATCCACTGGGTGTGCTCGGGCTCTTGCCTCCCAATGCAGCCTATTGTGACCCGGACTATTGGTTCCTTCCTTTTGGTGGGAACATCATTCCTTCTATAGTCCTACTTCTTTGACCCATACCTAGCCCTAATCACGAGTACATACAGATTGGTACTGTTCTGTCTTGTCGTTGTGTTTTTTTTGGCCTATTAGTGTCCAGGATACTGCATTGTGCATCTATGAGATACACTTTGTGGGGCACCAAAAAGTGTTGTGGCAAAAAAACAAACGAAAAAAGTGTTGTGGCATGCCAAAGATGTTAATGATATGTAGGTAAAAGAAGAGATTTGACGCAGCGTGGCGGCGCTCGGCTAGGCGACCTACCGTCTTCGTCTTCCCCCAAACATAACGCATATGCCTTGTGAACGAATACAATGCATATCGTGCGTTGCACTCGTTTACAACGCATATGCGTTTTGTTTGAGTGAACAGGACCAACTTTACCTTCACAAGGGGTCGGGTCCAGGCTGAGTAGGCTCAGTTATGGACCATGGCCAAGGGCCTCAGAGCCTTGAAAAATAGGGTAAAAAAAAAGTAGCGATGTACCTTTCCATGTTCTGGTCGGGGATTCATTTATTTCCCCTACTTGGGGCCTCACTCCACTCCTCAGGAAATGTGCAAAATGAGAATGAATCTTCTGCTAAAACATGGAAAGATACAACCCTTTTCTGTCTTTTCTCTCTTCGTGACCACCGTAGCAGCGTGGCCTTTGTGAGTGGCTTGAACTGGCTTCCAGTTTCTTGGCCGCACCACTTTCTTGGTTGTCAGAAGCGCCTTCGCGCACGGACACACACACACACACACACGGGGAGGGAGAGAGAGAGAGAGAGAGAGAG
>BFEA01001166.1:28565-48459 GCA_003427395.1 Chara braunii
GAGAGAGAGAGAGAGAGAGAGAGAGAGAGAGAGAGAGAGAGAGAGAGAGAGAGAGAGAGAGAGAGAGAATGCATGGGCCTGTCCCGGTCACCAGGGCAAGAACAGAGCAGGCGCTGACCTTCGGGGGGGGGTTATATTTGAATACAACAATTTTCTCATCGTGAAATTCGAATATAAGGCATGTATGTAGTATTCGAATAGAACACATGCGTTATATTCGAAGTGCCCTTGTATTCGAAGAAAATGGTGTGACTTTTTGAAAACCGTTTTTTCTGGAAAACTCGAATACAACACATGCGTTATGTTCGGGGGAAGATGGTAGCACTGTCGCCTGAATCTGTCGAAGCCGGGGCTAGGGTTACACCAGACTACTGCTGCCATACCTAGCCAGCCCCGGGGGCCCACGATGATCGTGCTCATTCTTTGCAGGCACAAAGCTTGTCTGGCACACCTGATTCTGTGCCGAGCATGGTGTTGTGGTTATCTTGAGCGGTGGTGCACCTTTGTTGCATACACTAATTGTAACCAATATCAGGGTGCGATTGGTGCAGCTGGTCTCAGATATGGAGTTTGTATTACACATTGAAGTTTCTGGCCGTTTGCTCGTCCTTTAGACGGGCCTCGGTCATGATGACGACCTTTCAAGATCGATGCTGAGGACTTATAGCAGACTGGGGAGGCACTTCGTTGGTGACTTGCGATCCTCCTTTGGCGGAAACTGGTTTCCCGTACATCAGTTGTCGACCAGGGGAATTGATGAGGTTGCCTTATGGAGGATTCGGTTGCTTTCGGGGATTGCTGGTTCGTCCACCTTTGAGGATACAGCTTTGGGAAGCCTTTTCTGGTATTGCTTTGACGCGTATAAAGTTTCGAGGTTGTTTGTCTCGTGCCACTACTAATTATCGTTGTATCTAGACTGAAAGTTCCCCAAATACGTCTGTAATGACCGAGCGTTCTATTCAGGTGAAGACGGTAGGGCTCTTCGATTGATTGAGGTGAATAGTCTTCACCAGTTCCTTGGTACGTGTTCACCTGTTGGGTGTTATTTTCCTTTGTTTTTCTCGCAGGGGTGTTACAAATTCTAGTTATTAGATGTCGCGTCGAGTTTCTTTGATAATTTTTCTTTCGACGCGATCTTGGTCTCGTTTTAGGTCTGATATGTCGTTTGTGTTCTAACTTCTAACTCTGGTTTTTGCGATATTGGGGTCTTGTTTTCTTTTGTAGTTTTGCCATTTTAGGTCAAAGATAAAAACATGATTTACAGTATTGTAGGACACTACACGGGGTGTTAAAAAAAAAAGAAAAAAAAAGAAAAAAAAAGGAATTCATTTGGTTGTTGTTGTGGTGGTTTTCGGGTTATTGGGCTTCTTCTATTCGTTTCATTACGGACAAAGGTAATACAGGGTTTGATTTTAGAAAATTAGGTGACCACTGACCAGTTACAAATTTTTGGAATTCTTTGGTTTCTTGAACTTTCTTCTATTTTTCCTTTTCTCCCATTCCTTGGTTCCTTTTTCACAGGGGAAGGGGCTCCACTTGCTGAGTGAAGCAGGAGACCTCATGGCCCCTGAATCCGTAACTCGTTCCTAATTGTATTTTTGCGTTGGGCACTGGGCCCTTAATGCAAACGAAATGTTGCTGGAAATGAACTCTTACACCATGTACTTCTTGTTTTTTAGAATCTTTTAAATATGTTTTAGGATTTTTGGGTGTGTACTCGGTCGTGCAGCGCAGGTGGCATGCTGCATGTCTGCACTTTGCATGCATGCAGTTGGCCGCAAGTTTGGGTGCATGGAATTGGCTGCAAGCGTGGTTTCCACCATNCGCAAGTTTGGGTGCATGGAATTGGCTGCAAGCGTGGTTTCCACCATTTGGTACGACTTCCACCAAGTCTGACCAGAATCATGACAATATTCAGTCGAGCAAGTCCTAGTATGAGTAACCTCACTCAAGTTCTAACTATTAAACCACCAGTTCACACAAGCCTAAGTTGACGAGGCTACCTTCCAAGGCTCACAAGACTGTGACTCTGCCTTTTCAAAGTGGCCTGCTACTTTCTCTACCGGCGCAGGCCCAAATCGAAAAGCTCTTACCCTGTCGACTGGTAAGACCAGTAGTCTGCTTGCGTCCTGAGGTATTCCTAGAGTGTATGCATACCTCTGTAAGTAATTTAGTACAACATGGGAAATTTGGGTCCTAAAGGGCCTTTGTATTTGACCGGCCGCCGACCAAAAAAGAGAAGATAGCCATGTTTGACAATGATTTTTTAGCCATCTTTCCAGAAATCTTTCTTATAAATGCCACTATCTTATTACTTATCTATGGAGTGATTTTGAGCACTTCAAAAAGATATGACTATCCACCATTAGTGTGATCTGGCGGTTTAACATAGCCCGACTTGTCATAACCAGTTAAGAGGGACAAGGAGGCTTATAAGTACTATCCGTTCTAGACTGCCGAGATCACCTCCTCTTTCATCCTTTCTAACAGTCGAAAACAGCTCTTTCTCCCAATATCCACAGCCGCCTCGCGTAGGTTACTCTTTTTGATACGTGACAAATACTCAACCAGATGAGCCTTTTGCCCATCAGGATAACAGGTCTTTGGAGATGTCATTTTCTTCTTTTACATGACAAACACTCAACCAGCTGAACCTCGTGCTCATCACGAGGACAGATGTTTGGAGATATCATATTCTTCTTCTTTTAAAGCGCCTACCCCTCTTCCGAAACTCACAGCCGTATGCATGCTTCGAAATGAAAGCGTTGCTCTCATGAGGCCGGAAGGGGGTACCAGGAGGGTGTGCAAAACTCTGAGTACCCCAACTCGAAAGAAAACTTAATGTTTTTGCCCACGAAAGAAAATATTTTAGCCAAATCAAACGCATGTCTTGAATCTTGATCCAATTTGTGGTGACGCGGTTGGCTTGCCGTTGCAGGTTGGCAGGCCAGGGTCGGTTGTTCTTTAACGCTCGACATAAGAGGTTCCACAGTCCTTCTGGTTTAATGCCTTTTGTTTGTACATTATCACTTCTGTTGTCGCCTCTTCATCTCTGACTCCATCATCGACTCATCCCTTTATTTTGTCATCTCTTCATCTCTCTATGGTATGCACATTACCGGGAGGTTTGTACCAGGAGTAGGTCTGTACCAGGCAGGTTTGTACCACAGTGTGCTGTGAGAGCGATGGGTGTATGGCCCACCCATGGGTTGGGTTTGAACAACAGTATCGGTGTGAGAACGAAGCTGTGCCGGCCCATGTTCTTGCTGATGTGGGGCGGGGCAGGCATTACCTGGGGGAAACTCCTGGGGCGGGGCAGGCATTGACAGTGCTACTGCTGAGCACTGTGGTCGGTGCATTCACCTCCTGCTTGCCCCTACCCCACCGAGCCTGTATGACCAGTGTCTAATAGCCAGCACTGTTGTTGCATAGCAAGTTAGCAACCAACAAACATTGGCCAAGGTCCTGCCAGTGCCGCCCTGGAGGACCAGAACCTTATCTCTAGAAGGTAGGGTGCACCAAGCATGCCCAGGCATATGTACCTGAGGCAGGGATGGGAATTGAGCCCACAACCTCCTAAATGCAACTTGTGTGCATTGCCAACTGAGCCAAACCAACACTCTTATGAATGAATTTTTGGCGGTGTACCAAGCATGCCCAGACATGTACCTTAGGCCAATGGAAATTCAGCCCACGACCACAAGGGGCTAACTCACCAACGTAAGCCCCTCGCCATGGTCCCCTGCAGTGGCCCCACAGTGCTCAACAACTTGGCAAAGTAGGCTTGGTTCTGAATTGCCAAAAACAGCAGTAATGTGCTTGTGAATCGACCTGCACGTCACGGTCCGGGGCTGGATCGTGCCCCTGCGAAAGATACTGCTACTCATGGGGCAAAAATGTCTTGGAACGGGGACTGGAAATCTGATTTCTTTCCTCGTCTTTTCGTTTTCACTGTATCGCATCTGGGCGATCCCAGCTCATACCTATCCGTCGGTATTCTCCCCCCTCCCCTCCCTTCCTAGCAAAAGAACACATCATATGATGGAATTGAGCTAATGACCAGTAATATCGTTGTGCGAGGCCTGTCCTCCGGGATATCCATTGAAATTGGAACAATACATAGAAGATTAGCATGGCCACTGCGCAAGGATGACACACGTAAATTGTGAAATGGTCTTAAAAATGAAAGGAAAAAAATTTGTTGTGCGAGGCCATCTTTTTGACACCCTTGCCTATTTCCAATTAACTCCGTGAAGCTCATTTCTTTAAGGTGTTACGATCCTGGCCAATTTCAAAGTGCAAAATTCACGAGAAAGTACAATGACGTCCAATTGCATGAATGAACTTGAGAGCAGAGCGAGGGAAAGAGGAAGAAGAAGAAGATGTGTGCCAGCAAAGACCAATGATAATTACCCCTTCTTTTCGCCAACCAACTCCTCCTGATCTCCTCCACTCTTATTCAAGCAATAAATAATAATAATAGTGATGAATGACAGAACCAGAATCAATGTCTGAATCCCTCTTCTACTGCCAGCACAACTTGAGGTCCACCATAGCCATGGCCACCTCCTTCCTCCTCTTTGGTCAGTCCTATTAAGGGCCATGCCCGGACGTGCAAAAGACAACACAAAGCAGCTATGGCCTCTTCCTCTCAGGCCACCATGCTCTACTCTGCCTTGAAGCTTCTTGATGCAGCTCTACCTCAACGGGGTTCTTCCAGATGCAGCGCCCACCAAGGTGATGAAGATGGCATCCACCATAGCCAGGTACTTGACCCCTGGCGCTCCCCTCGCCTAGTCCCCTTCTTCCTCCTCCTATCCGAGCTCCTCTTCCATAGTTAAGGTGTGGAGCTGGGCGCTTCTCTTCCCCACAGGGCTACTTACACCAGTGCTGCCTTCAAACAGCGCTCCAGCAGCGTGACGCTAAACTTGCATGCAGAAAAATGAGGAGGAGCTTTGTGCTCCTCTTGGAGATACACCGGCCAACTTGCCTCTTGGGCGGTGACTTCCAGGCCGCGCGGCCTTCAAGGAACTGCTACCTCCTCCCTTTCGGAGGGAAACATCATTGCAGGCTCTGGTATCGTCCGCACAGGCCCTAGAGTCAGACTACTTGCACTGGTACTCGCCTAGACCTAGCCTACCGCTATCCAGCCTCTAAAAATGCCAACTTTTTATCTTCTTTTGCTCGGCCTCTGGTTCCCGACACATCATGTTACTCTGAGCGGTACTGGCCTACCTACTACTTGAGTGCCTACGGGGGCCTACTCTACCGCTACTCGAGTGTGCCTTAAGCTACCCTCTCGGCCACTCGAGTGTTTTTCCCCGCTGCAACCCCAAAGTCACGGTCACAGGTAAGTACCGGCCCTGCGGGGCCTCCCAAACAAACAAGTGCCCTGGTGTGCCACACACACACTCAAGCTGACAAGCACTCAGACAGGTACGCAGACCAGCAAGCACGCACACACACAGACTAAGAAACCCAGCAAAAAGCGGGAATCTCAACAAGGCATTAATTCCAGCGACAAAACTATGAAATCAGTTGTGTTCTCAGTTAGTGTTTTGACAGGTCCCTACACTAACCTCCCCTCAAGAGCGAGGTCCCTTCGAGCGAGTAACTCTATCTAAGTCCCTGACAAACACATCATAAGCAAACATAGCAAAGAGATTCCGCGTATATTCAGTAGCAGTGAGTTGCGTAGAGATGGCTGGAACATCATAGGAAACTAATTGGCACTCGTATGCTTTGACAACACGAGGTGCGCTTCCCAACAGCTCTTTCTTTGAGATTCAGTAGAGATCATTTAACAGGTGATACATGAAATGAACTTGGTATTGTCTGTTGTGCCCTTTACAAGTATGGCTTGTAATTTTGTCCATCTCTTGACCGCCATTGATTGCACGAGGGATCATAGGCTCGCAGTAATCAAAGGAAGTAGATACGGAAACAATTTAGACGCATGAAAGACGGGGTACGTGCGCAGATGAGGAGGCACGCCAATCACATATGGACTGAACTGATCCTAACCCACCACCTTTCGAACCTTCCACGGACCGTAGTAGAGAGGGAGAAGTTTGCGTGACACCCCCTCTTCTTCTGAAAATTCAGACATCTTGACGCAGACATATCTTCCCACTCTGAAAGTCGTCGGTCCGTGCTTCTTGTTAGCATGATGGATCATGGTCTGCCGTTGCTTGGTCATTGCTGCAATGGCAACTTTGAGCAAGCAATCATACTTGGCGTTGTAGCTAGGCTTGCCAGGTGTCAGAGCAGCTGGCTGTTCAGGAAACAAGTAGGAGAGAGGATTGCAGATCTTCCAACTGAAATGCAGCCTGTCCGGCGCCATACCGGTGGAAGAGTGGTCGGAGTTGTTGTACAACCCCTTCACCATATACAACTCTTCATCCCACGTTTCATCTGGTTGATTTCCTTAGCCAAACAATTGGCTTCAGGATCTCGACTTTATATCATTTTCAGTTTAGTACTGTGAAATTGGGAAGTGAAGTCATTCCAATCGGTACTTATGAAGCAGGTGTCTCAATCACTCACAAGGGTTTTCGGAGTCCCATACTGCATAATGTACTTCTGGTGGAATTCAGATTCAAGAACTTGGAAAAACGGTCAACAATCACCATCACTTGCGAATATTCATTCTTACTCAACGTACCCATGTCCGTGAAATCAATAGAGACAGACTTTCTAGGACCGTTAGGAATGGGAAGAGGTTTCAACAGCCCTATGGGCTTTTGCCATGATGGTTGGATTCGTTGACAGACTTGACACTCAACCACAAACTTACAGACACATCCTTTCATACCAGGCCAATCAAAACTATTGTAGTAGGCTTTCATACGTCTTTTCAAAAGTGAAGTGCCCACTCCGGCCATGAGACAAGTCCAAGAAGTGAGTGCGGAGAGGCTCATGGTTGGGTACTCACAAACGGTCATTCTTTTTGTAGCGTCGCAAAATCAGACCCTTGCACTGATGGAAATTAGGCTGACTGATGCGGTCAGCCTTAAGCTGCTAAAGGATTGGACTGAGGTCCGGATCCTTGACAATTTGCTCTATCAGTTCCTCCTTCAGTTTCCTTCGGAGGTCTTAGGAGTTGACAAAGCAAGTGATATATTTCGGGTGGCGAGACGATGCATCAACAACTTGATTGCAACAACCCTTGTTGTGCCTCGATTCAAAATAAAAAACATTAATCTCATGCAACCAGCCGGTCAATGTAGTGGATAGGTTTCAAAGTCTCATGCTCTTAGAAGTTTGAAGTGGCGTCCCAAAAGATGGTGCTTCCAGTGGTCTAGTACCTCACGCATAGCATAGAGCTCGGGCATATAAGTGGAAGTAGCTACCTTTCGTTGGGCATGCGTTTGCTGTAGTACTCGAGCGGATGCAAGCCATCACCATGATCTTGTTGCAGCACTGCGCCAATCCCATATTGGCTCACATCTGTGGTAACTACGAATGTGAGTTTGGGATCTGTAGTGCGGAGCACATGATGACTCACCAAGGCCTGTTTTATTTTTTTTAAAGGCAGTCTCACATGGTTTGTCCCATGCATAGGATACGTTCTTACTTGTTAGTCTAGACAATGTGCGAACCAATGATAGAGAATTTAGGAACAAACTTCCAATTGTATGATGCGAGACCAATATAGGAACGCAGCTCACAGACATTCACTGGTCGAGGCCAGTTGCAAATGACCTCAACGTTGGTTGCCTTGGGCTCAAGGCCTGTAGCAGACGCCCGGTGTCCAAGTAGATGACGTTGTCCTTCCCAACTCAGGTTTCTTTAAGTTGAGATGGAGCTGCATTTTCTTGAGGATGTTCAACACTTCCTCAAGGTGTCTTATGTGTTCAACCGTTGATTTGATGGAGATCGAGATGTCGTTTAGGTAGACAACAACAAACCGATTGATTTGATCACGGAACACCTTGTCCATGAGACTTTGAAAGGTGGTTGGTGCATTCGCGAGACCGAAGGGCATAACGGTGAATTTGTACAACCGATTGTGAGTTTTGAATGTAGTTTTGTGTTGGTTTGCAGGATCGAATTCAATCTGGTGGTAGCCAGACTTGAGATCGGTCTTGGAGAAGATCTTGCACCCACCTGAAACATCCAACAAGTCATCAATGCATGATAATGGATATGCATTATTTCTTGTGATTCGGTTTTTTAATACACATTAGGAGTTTGCCTCCTATCTTGGGGACAAACAAAACCGATGCACCAAATTCAGACTCACTGGGTCTGATCCACCAGATCGTGTTGATTGTTCGAGACCTCACTCAGTGTCGGAACAGAACGGTTTTAGGCTGATCCCCTTAAGGGTCCGCAGAGGACAATTCTTACTACGGGATCTCCGAATTCTCCTTGGTCTTGTCAATCGTTTCGCCGATTTGTTTCCGGAGTTCCTCCAACTCGCGGGTCTCATACGGTACACAACCTTTTTGGAGGAACGATGCCTTCTATCAACTCGATTTTGTGTTGGACCGGACGCAGAGGAACTCCACATGGTTCGGCCAAAACTTCAGGGAATCGGTTGAGGCGGCTTTGAATATTTGTTGGGATTGCTAGCGGCGGAGGATCATAATAAGGTGCTGGCAAATCGAGCTGCAAATTGGCAGCCAAGACAACAAAATTTGAAGTTGAATCATTTGGAATAGAAGTGGATGTAGAAGTTGAAGTAGAGGGAATGAAAGTAGTCACATAATGCAAAATAAAACTAGTACTAGCCGCAAAAGTAGAAGGCATATGGGAAGGTCGCACAAAAGCTATGTACAAGTGTTCATCTTCCTTGCACTTGCACTAGTTCTTGCAAAATTGCATTGCATTGCATTAAGAAAAGGTCATCCAAGTGGACAAAACGCTCGTTCCCCTTAGCATTTAGGACCACAAATAGTGATTCCTTCCACTTCGTCCTCTTGCATTGGGACTGTAACCAGCCTAACCAGCCTAATCCAAGAGTTGCGTGGAAGGGGCACTTGTTGAGCATATAGAAATTCAGTGCGCGTGTGACGGTTTTGTACTTGTCAAAGGTAGTGCGCACACCTTTGACTGCATGCGTGGCGGTGATAACTTCTTTGTTGCCAACTTGGGTTCGACAAAGGTTATGCAACTCCACTTGCTTCATTCCTAAGCCCACCTTGCGAACCCCACGTGGCGGCATGAAATTAGTATTGGCACCACAATCAACCAAGACACGGAGGTAGTGGTGGTTAATGAGAAGCTTGAAGAATATCAACTCCGGTGTCCCTTGAGCACGCCGCTATTCATCTCAACCCAACGCTCTAGGTGATAGTGGAAGTCAACCTCCTCAGACTCCTCCCAAGGCTCAACATAAAGTACATGGCAAGCGTCAGCCTTGGAATCAACAGATGATGGGGCTTCAAGAGAGATCTGTTGAACTCAATCAAGTACCTGCCAGTTATCGGTTCAATCTCCCTTGTTGTAGAGCGTGCTGATGACAACTCTGTGCCCAGTTCTGTTTTCCCTGCAGCTTGAAACAATCTTGGACTTTGTGCCCCAATCTCTGGCAATGCAGGCAAACTCCCTTCTTGACCCTTGCTTTCCAATAATCTCATTGATCCGGAGCTTAAGGTTTTGTGGAAGAATCCTTCGGTTTAGCGGGCAGTTCGACTCTTTTGGGGAGTTGGACAAAGTTCTTCCCAGAGTTTCGGTTTGGTTCCTTTGTGTGGGCATTTTTTTAAGGCAATAATCTTTTCTTCTTCATTGTTGATCTCAGAATCATGGGCTGAAGAGGAACATGTATCCGCGTCCTGTTCCTGGTCGACACCAAGAGTGGGGTCATCTGCGTAGGCCTCCTCTTTGGCCTCTAACATGTCAAGCGAGGCGGTTGTTGCCTCTACCTCTGAACAACCTGCCGCTTGTGGGCTTCTTGCCCCCTATTGTGGAGAGGTCTTGTGCCTCGAGGTTGACTATATCCTGCATGAGCGGAAGATAGTTGGTATACCCGATGAGATCTCTGCCTAGGCGAATACCTTTTACCACATCCAAGCATGACTGATCGGTCATTTCCAATCTAGGAGTAACAAACATTTTGCTGAGATAGGACTGGAGGTTATGCATGGAGCTCGACCACTTGCTGTGCTTGAGCTGGCCAAGCTTGTTTCTTACTCTTGCGGTAGCATACTAGTGAACTAAAATTTCTTTGAGTGTGGCAATTGGCGTGGCTTCAAGCCGCTGCGTCATATTTATCTTTGTGTATCGAACTCGCATAACTTGGAAGCCCTGCACGACGGGTTCGATGTTCGTTCCCATGATCAAGGACTGGAAGACTAGTTGTGTTCCCAACATCTCGAAGTGTGCTTTCATAAAGCTAATCCAGGCCTCGTTGTACTTGGGTGATATTTGGACCGCCTTTCTGTCCACATAGGCACTGCTGTAGGTGGGACCAGTATCTGGTGGTTCTAATCTTGAGGCTGCAGTCGTTGCAGAATTTCCAGTGATGTCGCTTGCTGCAGCAACAGCAGAATTTGCACCTACTGCAGGTCTCGAACGGCTATCAACCACACTTGGAGAAGAAGAGGAAGAGGAAGAAGGAGGAGTTATGGTAAGAGGGGAAAGGCTGGTTTCAATAACAGTTCCAGTACCAGGGAGTGGAGGAAGAGGATTACACACTTTGGCCTTTTGCAAGTCTGCCATTTCTACCTCCAAGTCACTCTATTTGTTGGTCATCTCGGTGAAGTCATCCCGAAGTTCTAACATTTCTACGAAGATTTGGTCGAATTGAGTTGTATGATCTTAGCAGTGAAAATGGATTGCATCTGTTCCCCCCACTGTTCTTTGCTCAGTAAGGGAACAATTTCCAAAAAGACAATTGACTAGTGAACAACGTTTGCTTTGTTTCCTCCTTTGGTTCCTGTTCTTGTTGCCGAGCACTTTATGCAGGTGTGGTTTTTCCGCTTGGCCTGCTACATTTAGTAAGGCGTGCCACTGAACGGACAACACTTGTGGCTGTGCCATATTTGGACCGTTATCGTCGATAGGTGGGTTAGAGAGACGCTAATGTCTTGACCCAAAAAAAAGGGAAGTACATCGTATACAAA
This sequence comes from Chara braunii, assembly GCA_003427395.1. Classification (NCBI taxonomy): domain Eukaryota; kingdom Viridiplantae; phylum Streptophyta; class Charophyceae; order Charales; family Characeae; genus Chara; species Chara braunii. The sequence continues at coordinate 39,635 of BFEA01001166.1, forward strand.
TACAACGTACAGGTTACGTTGTATTCGAATACAACGTACGTACGTATGTTATAGAACGAGTTTTAGAGTACTATAGAAGGTGACGTTGAATTTGGTTGGGAATTTCTCCAAGACCCTCGGGCCAAAGTTGTTTGTATTGCAATTTTATATAACATAGTTTTCTTTTGCATTTTTTGGATTATTTTTAAAAAATCGAAATTCTTAAGAAATTAGAGAACACTTTTTTTTTTTTTTTTTTCTATCCTCTCACCTCACATATCTTTTAGCTGGCGTTCTGCCATGTCATGGAACATATCTTTCTTTTCAGAACCCACCACCTACTTCTAAGGCTATACAGGAGACCCCTGCAAGCATAGCTTTCTACCTCTCTTCGATGAAGGTAGGTTACCTCTCTCGGTGGAGAGGGGTAACGACATGTTTGCCCCTTTGCCCTAGCGTTTAGGGTGCAAAGTTGGGGCCGCCGGTGGGGCCCCGGCTAGCACAAGGACCGAGCATTTGCCAGCAACTGTGCCTCCCTTTTCATCTTCCCCCACCCAGATCGAGTAACAGTAGTGTCTAAAGCCAACACTCCCACGCATCACACACAACCCACTCACACCCGTGTTGGCTGAAGACCTTACTATACCGATTGGGAGGATTCAGCTGACTATATCTCAGTTGGTTTGCACCAAGAGTGCTACAGGCGGCCATGGGATTGAACCCACGACCTCTTGAATGTCACTTGCGTGCCTAACCAAGTGAGTTAGGTCGCTGGATTTGAGAACACTTCAAAATGCCCTAAAAATTGGCTAAAATATATATTTTTATTTTTATTTTTATTTTTTTAAGAATTTGGTTGTGAATTTCAACATGGTCCTCAGGTAAAAGTTGTTTGTATTGCAATGTTTTTACAACTTTCGTTTTTTTTTTGGATTTTTTTTTGAGTTTTTGACAATTTGAAATTTGCGAAAATTCGAATACAAATGTACGTTATATTCAACAGTATGTTCTGTTCGAAAAAAAAATCAGCGATTTTGGAGAACCCGTTTTTGCGAGGTAAGTTGAATAGAATGTACGTATGTTTTTTTCGGGTTAAGACAGACGTCAGCAAAAGAATCGACAAGACTCTCAATGGGCGCACTCTCCCTTTCAGTTAGACGAGCTCTCCTCCTCCTAGTCTGTGTCCACTGAAGTTGTCGCTTTCCTTTCCTTCTCTCTCTCTCTCTCCTCTCTATCTCGTTCTTGTGCTTACGAGTCTCCACGGGCATCGAAAAATAACTCGGTGAAAAAAACAGGGCATTGAAAATAACTCAGTGAAAAAACAAATTGAAAAGCACAAAGAAAGAGAAGGTAGAACTGAGTCCACTGGAGCGGCAATTCATTTGACCTAGAGAGCAGCCAATAAAAAATAAATAAATAAATGATTTTAGATGAGAGTGTTCATCCATCGCCTCAGCCTGATCAGACCAAGTAAACCCCTCGAGCACGATCTCATCAGTTTCGTGAACATACAACAAATCTAGACATCGAGTAAGGACATGCAACAATGGAGAATCGAGTGGTGTATAAGCTGTGAGCCAAGCCACGGACGGTGTGGTAAAGTATGCAAAACGTCTCAGCCGAGAGCCCCTCGGCAGCGAGTATCCTAACCAAAAGAATAAAACTCTTCTAACAAGCCCTAACCCTAAGTGGTAGCTAACTAATTAGTTTAGGGTTGGAGCGAATAAGTCTACTCTCGCCAGCAAGTAGAATCCGCTCTGATACCAATGTTACGATGCTGGCCAATTTCAAAGTGCAAAATTCACGAGAAAGTACAATGACATTGCCGTCCAATTGCAAAAGAAATGGATGAACTTGAGAGGAGAGAGGGGGAAAGAGGAAGAAGAAGAAAGAAAGAAAGAAGAAGATGTACACCAGCAAAGACCAATGATAATTCCCCCTTCTTTGCGCCAACCGACTCCTACTGATCTCCTCCTCTCTTATTCAAGCAATAAAAATAATAATAATGATGAATTGCAGAACCGAAATCAATGTCCGAATCCCTCTTCTACTGCCAAGCCAACTTGAGGTCCACCATAGCCATGGCCTCCTTCCTCTTGCTTCTTCCTCCAGGCCGAGGCTATGGCGGATTGCTAAGGGCCTTGCCCTGACGTGCAAAAGACAACGCAAAGCAGCTATGGCCTCTTCCTCTCATGCCGCCATGCTCGAGTCTGGCGTGAAGCTTCTTGATGTAGCTCTACCCCAACGGGGGCCTTCCAAAGGCAGCGCCCACCAAGGTGATGAAGATGGCATCCACTATAGCCAGGTAAATACCCCTGGCGCTCCCTTTCCTAGTGCCCTTTTTCCTCCTTCTCCTACCAGGGCTCCTCCACCATAGCCAAGGTGGGGACCTGTGCGCTCCTCTTCCCCACAGCGCTGCTTCCAACCAGCACTCCAGCAGCATGACGCCAAACTTGCACGCAACAAAATGAGGAGGAGCTCTTTTGTCGCGTACCGTAAAGGTGTAGACCAGAACAAGAACCGACCTCTCTCACGTAGTACAAGATAGCGTAGTGGAAGGCTAATATACCAATGATCATCGTAGTCTGCAGATACTGAGAAGTGAGGTAGCGAGAGGGTGAGGGAGAGATGGTGGACTTAGAAGAGGAAGAAGAAGAACTCTCTCTCTCTCTCTCTCTCTCTCTCTCTCTCAGTCCGGTACTAACCTGTGAAGGTGGCGCCTTGTTGCAGGTACATCGAAGACAAAGTTGGAGCTATGGCGCCACATGTTAAGTCTCCTTGGCCTCCGCCAACCCTCTTTCTCTCTCTCCAATGCTACTCTAGCTTCTAATAGCGCCCAGCGCTGAAGGCTACTCCTAACGCTACTACTACTACTACTGCAGCGTTCCTCCAGAGTGCTGCTGCCGAATCCTGAAGACCGCCTCCTACCTCCTGCACGTGAAGTGCCCGTGAACTGTCTGGGAAATCCCTATGAGCTACATCAGTCTGCAGGGCGGGCCAGTTCCATATAGTGCTGGCCCGTCCGAGAGGCTGCTCTTGCCAATGCCGAAACGTGCCAGACCCTGACGTTGAAGTTCAAACAAAGGTTGTCTTGAAACAGGCCCAAAAATGGCCTGTGCTAAACCCTGGTCTGGCGCCTGAGTTTTTTTTTCAGGGCAGGCCGACTTTATGAAGGCCTGCAAATGGCCCTCGTTTTCAGGCTTTCAGGCTGAAAAGACACATGGCCTGTAGGGCCCTGAATTTCCGTCTAGTCGGGCCTGTGTGGCTGCGCAATATGCCACACGCACCCCTCCTTGAAAGACCGAGCTTACCTGCGAGGGCGAAGCAGCCTGTCTGAGGGAGGGACCAAAGTTCGGTTGGGAGGGGCAGGCTTCCTTAGCTAACCTTTGTCATTCGCAGTGAGCGTAGACCAGCGGTGCGGATGCTTTCAAATCTGCTCCTGAAATGCATTGAGTGTCGTCGGGATCGCATGCTTTGAAGGTAACTTTGTACTGTCGAGGCTTGCTGCCGTACTTGCGATCCGTGATGACGTCACAAAATGGCCCAAGTACTCGAGCTCTTACCATGCAAATTAGCATTTGTCGGGGTTGGCTTTGTACTTGGCTTGTAGTAGTTCCAAAACGGTGCGCAAGTGCTCCACGTGCTCGTCCAAACTCTGGTTGTACACCAAGATATCGTCGAGGTAGATGAGTACAAATCTATCTAGCATGTGTCGGAACTCCGTTGTTATAACCGCTTTGAATGTGGCCGGGGTATTCGTAAGGCCAAATAGCATAACCAGCCATGCGAAATGCCCATATCGCGTTTTAAACGCGGTTTTGTAGCAATCCTCCTGCCGGATCTCGAGTTGGTGATATCCCGATTTGAGGTCCAGCTTGGAGAAGATCTTAGCGCCGCCCAACGGTTCGAGAAGGTCGTCGATGCGCGGGAGAGGGCCGACGTTCTTCACGGTTTGCGCGTTGAGCTTGCGATAATCGATGCGCAACCACAAATCCTTCTTCTTCCGGACGAAGAGAACGGGAATACCGTATAGCGAAGAGCTTGGCCGAATCCAACCTTTCTCAAGAAGGTCGTTAAGTTGTGCTCGTAGCACACTTAACTTTTCCTCGCTCATGCGGTAGATGCAACCACGTGGAGGTACGGCCCCGACCTCGAGGATGATTTCATGCTGGATGGGCCGATCCGGTACTACTACTCCGTGCCAGGCTTCAAACACGTCGCTGTAGGCGTCAAGAAGCTCGGTGATGAGTGAGTCCGTTGATGCGTCCGTCGATGAGATGTCATGGGGCGGGAGGGCGTGGAGAAAACACACACCCATCTCCTCGATGTCGTCTCGGGTGATGGAAGCTCGAATGCTCGCGGCGGACACCACATGACAGCTGATCGAAGGGTGAGGTGAAGGCACCGTGCATGGGATTGGTACTTTGTTCCGATCATGAACGTGAACGGTGCGGCGGTAGAAGTTCACCGGGTGATCCTCGCTTCGCAGCCATGACATGCCCAAGATCATGTCGAACTGGGTGTCCAAAATGTCAAAGGACACGGCCTCGCTTGCATGTGGGGCGAAGTACACGGGGACGGAATCAATGCACCGGTCGATGGACTTGTGCGTGTGAACGTCGGCCAACGTGACTTGCGTGGGCTGCGACTTCCCCCGAACGTGTGGCCCAAGGCTAGCGCGTATCATAAAGTGTTGGCTGATGTAGTTGCGAGTAGCTCCGCAATCGATCAAAGCACTGAAGGTCGCCTCTTCGGTCTGAATGCGTATGTACAACAATGGCGCGTCGATGTCGTCGTACTGTTGTCATGAACTCATGGTCGATCTTCGCAAGAATGTGACTTGCGTGGGCTGCGACTTCCCCCGAACGTGTGGCCCAAGGCCAGCTCGTACCATAAAGTGTTGGCTGATATAGTTGCGAGTAGCTCCGCAATCGATCAAAGCGCTGCAGGTTGCCTCTCCGATCTGAATGCGTATGTACAACAATGGCGCGTCGATGTCGTTGTACCGTTATGTCTTGAACTCGTGGTCGATCTTCACAACGTAGTCGTGAAGGTCAACAACCTCTACTCCGACGTCCATCAACGGAGCTGGTACTGCATTGTGCAAGCAATCCTGCAATTGTGCCTTGAGCACGTTGCAATGCGGTTTCGACGATCGACGGGGGGGGGGAAGGGGCATCCACTGGAAGTCCGCGAACGTCAACGGGTCGAGTTCTTCAAGTCTTGACCATGACGTCGAATCCTCGACGATAGATGGCGGCGAAGTTGCCGAATCGGTTGCCGATGGTGGTGAAACCGTCCATGCGGTGGATTGTTGCACATGGAGTGGTTGGTCCAACAGTGGGACCAAGTAGACAGTGTAATCCTCGTAAGTGAACCGAGGACTCGCGACATCCGCATTCTTCCCAGATGTGTAGGAGGCCACTAGCAAGGCGTCCAAATCTGGCGGAGTGAGAGGTGGAGTCGCCTCACTCCCACGCAACTCAGTTTCCCGAGTTGATGCGAGGTCGAACATCCTCCTTGCCTTGATCTTGGCATTGGGAGGTCTTGTGCTTGGTGTTGTTGCACCAATAGCAGCAGCCATACCGGATGCGCCACTTGTATTCGGCCTCGGTCAAGTGAAACTTGACCCATGGTACCGGCTGTTTGTTTCCGGCCGGCGATGCGATTTTCACCCTCCCTTTTCCATAGGAGTTGTTGTTGCTTCGCGGCTGGACAAGGGCCACCTGATCTCCCTCACGTGATGCTTGGGTGGCTGCCGGGTCTTCCACAATGATGTCCAGTTGGACTGCAGCGACTTGCTGTGGACATGGACCAAATTTTCCTTTCTCCACATGGGCTGGCTGCCACGCTGACTTTTCGTGTGCAGCAGTCCGGTTGGTCTTGATGATCTCTCGCGCCTTGTCGATGATTTCGGCGAAGGTTGTGTACTGCTTGCAATCACCAAGTGCGAGGCTTAAGGCGGCACACGACCGGTTGTAGAACTCCCGACGCAGATGCAGAAATGGTAAGTCGAGATCGGGCGTTGCCACGATCTTTCGCCACTCCGTAAGCCAGTCACGTGTTGGTGTGTTGCCTTGAGTCATGCTGAAGAGGTGGTTGATGGCGAGCGTCGGGGCGTCGTCAACGATGAACCGCTTCTTCCATTGTCCCGTCAGATCTTCCCAAGAGATCTTCTTGTGTAGATCGGCGACCTGGACGCCGTGGATGGTTGCCAGGTGGCTGAGCCAGATCTGGCATCCGCCCTGTGAGTTGAGCAGCGCGCCGATGTACGAGTGCTCAGGGATGTGATGAATCCGCAGTTCCGTCGTAAAGCCCTCCCACCAGGGGACCGGGTCTTGATGCGTATAGTCATCAAACTTTTCAATCCGGAATATCGACATTTTGTATTGCTGCGGACTGGTGCTGCCATCGTGCTCGGGCGGCTGGTGCACTTCCCAAACCTCGTTCTTCAAGGCGTCAAGTTGCTCGCTGATGGTGGCGGGTGCGGTGAAGGTGCTGATGTCACCGAGCATTGCGACTACATGGTCAACTCGTTCCTCCAATTGGCAGGTTGAGGCTGCACTGCTGGGCTCGCCAGCGTCTGGTCCTGGTGATTCTTGCTCCAGGTCTTGTACGTGGGAATCAAGTGCCCGTGTAGCATCCTCGTGCAGATCCTTGTCGTTCCGCACAACCCGTTGGAGGTTCTCCAGGTCCTGGTGCTGTTTCGCCATTGCCTGGTGTTGTTTCTCTAACTCGGACTGCAGGTGGTTACAAGTGTAAACCAACCGGGTCACGAGTTTGGAGAGGAACTCCTTGTGCTGCTCTTCCGGTGTTGCGTCGTGATGGTCCTCGGATGGTTCGAAATGCCAGAACTTGAGCTTTTCGACGCTGGCGGCTTCATGCCGCTGTAGCAGATCCTGGGCCTCCTTGCGGCGGGCCTGGGCATCTGCGTCAGCTTCGGCCTGAAGCCGCTGCTTTTCAGCTGCTGCCGCCACTTCAGCCTGTAGGTGGGCAGCCTCGGCTGCCGCCTGGCGCTGTACCTCAGCCTCGATCAGCGCGAGCTGCTCTAGAAACCGCTGTCGGTACTCGTCAATGGACTCGTTGGCCAATTGGCCTGGCATGCCCAAAGCTGAAACCGTCATGGTGGCGGGCACTGCTGATGTGGCACTTACCAAACTGGGAATGCAGGCAAAGGGTTGGGTGGGAGGGAAAATGCAGGCAGGTAACCAACCAAAGTGTACTTTCCTCCCGGTCCTAATCAACAGAATAAAATAAAAATAAAAAATAAAAGAAGAGGATCAACCCCCGCCCCCTTTTTTTTTTTTTTTGTACATCTGTCGATCTGCTATGAGTGAGGCGTTTCAGAGGAGTACTATGAGCGAGATCTAGGCGAGGTTTCGCAAAGTTTCGGCTTCCAAAAAAAATTGCGATCTTGATTTTTTTTTTTTTTGCGCGAAATACACTGGAGGTTCCACTTTCAGAGAAGAATAGATCCAGTCCGAGAATATGACAACCTCCCTAGTTCACCTAATATGCCCAGAGTGAAACAGAAAACGAAATGCTAAGTTGCAAAAAAGCATACTTGCAACCGCATGAGCCGCACATTCATGCGGAGTTCCGTGCGGGGGGTGCCTGTGGGGAATCGTGCAGGTTTTTTAATTTTAATTTTTATTGTTTTCTCTTTTTTTGGGAGGGGGAACAGGGGCGTATGACAAGAAGATGGGGATATGGCAAGGAGAGGGGGATATGGAGAGGAGGAGGAGGATGTGGACGAGGAGGACGACGAGGAGGAGTCGAGATGGGGGAGGAGAAGAGATGGACGGAGGGAAAAGAGGAAGGGCAGGAGGAGGAGGACGAGTGGGAGGAGGAGGAGACATGGACGGCGAGGAAGGGTAGGACACGAGGAAAGGGAGGACACGAGGAAGGGAAGGAGACGAGGAGGCATGGAAGATGAGGAAGTACGACGAGGAAGAGACGAGGAGGATGAGGAAGGGCAGGAGGAGGAGGACGAGTGGGAGGAGGAGGAGACATGGACGGCGAGGAAGGGTAGGACACGAGGAAAGGGAGGACACGAGGAAGGGAAGGAGACGAGGAGGCATGGAAGATGAGGAAGTACGACGAGGAAGAGACGAGGAGGATGAGGAAGGGCAGGAGGAGGAGGACGAACAGGAGGAGTACGAGGAGGAGGAGACGAAAAGGAGAAGGGAGGAGGAGACATGGAGGATGAGGAAGGGGAGGAGGAGCAAGGTGAGGCAGTACTCCTGTAATTTTTTTTTTCATCTCGCTTATAATTTTGGGGGGGGGCCTCAAATGCACCGTTTCGGCCACGGCCTTTTTTTTTTTTTGCTGAGGGGGGKGATGGGTCGTTCTCCGCACAGTCGTGCGCTGCACGGGATCGGTTGGGCGCGTGCGCCGCACGTAGGGAACCGCCCGCACGACGTGCGCTTGCATGTATGAAAAAAAGAGAAAAATAAAACAATAAAAGAAATTTGCAGAGATTTGACGAAGTCCTACTTGATTCACTAATAAACCATCAATCAATCAATCAATCAATCAATCAATCATTCAATAATCAGTCGATCAAGCAAGCTGGCTTCTTGATTGGGCGGATCCTCTGATTGAGAGGTCCGCTCCGATACCAAACTGTCGCATACCGTAAAGGTGCAGACCAGAACAAGAACCGACCTCTCTCACATAGTACAAGATAGCGCAGCGGAAGGCTAATATACCAATGATCAGACCAATCAATGTTCATCGTCATCATTCCATGGTGTGAAGGGGCCTGGCGTTCACACAGGAAGAATGCCCCAGTCCCCAACCATACTCCGACGAAGAAGAGGGTGGTTAGACGAAGAAGAGGGGAA
>BFEA01001166.1:48674-59775 GCA_003427395.1 Chara braunii
TCTCTCTCTCTCTCTCTCTCTCTCTCTCTCTCTCTCTTAGTCTGCAGATACTGAGAAGTCAGGTAGCGAGAGGGTGAGGGAGAGATGGTGGACTTAGAAGAGGAAGAAGAAGAACTCTCTCTCTCTCTCAGTCTGGTACTAACCTGTAGGAAGGTGGCGCCTTGTTGCAGGTACATCGAAGATGAAGCTGGAGCTATGGCGCCACAGGTAAGTCTCCCTGGCCTCCGCCAACCCTCTCTCTCGTTCTCCAACGCTACTCTTGCTCCTAATAGCGCCCAGCGCTGAAGGCTACTCCTAACGCTACTACTACTACTGCAGCGCTCCTCCAGAGTGCTGCTGCCGAATCCTGAAGACTGCCTCCTGCCTCCTGCACGTGAAGTGCCCGTGAACTGCCTGGGAAGTCCCTATGAGCTACATGCAGTCTGCAGGGCGGGCCAGTTCTATATAGTGCTGGCCCGTCGGGGAGGCTGCTCTTGCCAATGCCGAAACGTGCCAGACCCTGGCGTTGAAGTTCAAACAAAGGTTGTCTTGAAACAGGCCCCAAAATGGCCTGTGCTAAACCCTGGTCTGGCGCCTGAGTTTTTTTTTCAGGGCAGGTCGACTTTATGAGGGCCTGCAAATGGCCCTCGTTTTCAGGGTTTCAGGCTGAAACGACACAGGGCCTGTAGGGCCCTGAATTTCCGTCTGGTCGGGCCCTGCAGGCCCGTGTGGCTGCGCACAGGCCCTAGAGTCAGACTACTTGGACTGGTACCTGCCTAGACCTAGCCTACCACTAATGGGCCTCTAAATTTGCCAACTTTTTGTCTTCTTCTGGTCATCCTCAGGTTCCCGACACATCAACCCCTACTTTGAGTGGTACCGGCCTACGTACTACGTGAGTGCCTATGGGCCTACTCCACCGCTACTCGAGTGTGCCCTAAGCTACCCTCTCGGCCACCTGCTGCAACCCCAAAGTCACGGCCACAGGTAAGTACTGGCCCTGCTGGGCCTGCCAAACAAACAAGTGGCCTGGTGGGCCACACACACACTCAAGCCAACAAACACTCAGATAGGTACGCAGACCAGCAAGCACGCACACACACAGACTTAGAAAACCCTGCAAAACGCGGCAATCTCAGCAGGGCATTCATTCCAGCAGCGAAACTCAGAAATCAGCTGTGTTCTCGGTCTGTGTTTTGGCAGGTCCTGCAAAGGCAAAAAAAATGTTGTTTGTCTGCTTCTCTACAAACTTCCCAGTTCTGTTAGGTCTGACATGCTGTTTTGTCTTTAGGTGCCTCCATTGGCTTTCTCCTGAACAGCACTATTCTTTGCTGCATCCCGGATTCCTGGTGCGCAATTTGCTTCAGCCTTCAGTATTTAAAGGTTGAAGGCAGTGACTTGTGTGTGTGTGTGTGTGTGTGTGTGTGTGTGTGTGTGTTCAGTGTGTGTGTTGTGTGTGTGTTGTGTGTGTGTTGTGTGTGTTTTGTGTGTGTGCAGGGTGTGCAGACTCATAATGCAGTTGTGCTGAGTTTAATTCTCCAAGGAAAAAAACAGGAAGTTACCTTTGACTGATGCCCCTTATGGGATTCATATGTTTTTTGTGTGTGCAGGGCTTGCAGACTCGTAATGCAGTTGTGCTGAGTTTAATTCTCCAAGAAGAAAAACAAGGAAGTTACCTTCGATTGCTGCCCCCCCTTTATATGATTCACATATGCAGGCAGAAGGTGGTGGGGGAAAGAAACATTCACGATTTCATTTTTGTCGTTGTGACCGCGGCAGAGTGGTGGAGCATGGCCCATACTGAGATATACGACTCCTGCGCAGCATGTGCAACAAAAGGGCTGCGTGTGTGATCACCGATTTCGGCGATTTGTATTTTTTGTGACGTAGGCAGAGTGGTGGAGTGTGGCCGGTCCTGTGACGTACGACTCCTGGGCAGCGTGTGCAACAAAAGGGCTGCGTGCGTGATTGTCACCTCCTCCATGATGATGGTCCACAGGATTCATATCAACACCGCAAACAGCTGGTCGTCTTCCTAACCATCTACTTTACCCTAGTTTCCTGAAATTGAGAACATTCGATTGCATGAGCCATCCCTTTTTGTTCTCCTCGTGCCCACATGGAACCTATTGATCATCAGCCAGCTTGAAAAAAGAAGAGAGGAAGGCAGAGAGATTTGTTGGACGAGTGGTGGGAGGGCAGGAAGGAATGGCATTGAAAGAGTGACAGACACGTGATTGATTAGTTTTGTGAACTGGTTTCTTGCACATTCATTGGGCGGTGGTGATGGTGAGAAAAATGTGAGCAATTCAGGGTTGTCGTCAAGCGGGGGGGTTTGACACGTACATCGTCGCTCCTTCTACATGAATGGGGCGAGAGGTGGGGAAATGGCGACGGCGTTCGCCAGTAAGATGGCGGTCTTTTGTTGTTTTCTCATTGATTATAATGCTGCAGATGTTGGTGATGAGCGAAGGCTCCCGAGAAGTGAGAAATGGAGATGCCCACAGCAAGGAAATGGATGAGACATCTGTTGAGAACGTATATGGGAACGATAGCACTAGAAGCCAGGAGGGGGAGAAACGATGGCAGTTTCTGGAGGGGAGTTTTTGCAAGGGGTGGTTGTGTCCTAAATGCGCAGGTTTTAGGTGCGGAAATGGTCATTGTTTGATGACGATGAAGGTGTGCGATGGCACGGATGATTGTGGAGATAACTATGATGAAGAGGTGAACTGCACGGGGAGTCGAAGTCCTCCTTCGTCGAGCAGTAGAGACAACAACGGAGGCGAGGGTGGAGGGGAGGAGGATGGTCCAAACACAGAAGATGATAGTAAACATGGAGGCAAGTTTGATCGGGATGGACCAAATGAGAACGATGGAGAAGAAAATTTCGCATTTCGAGGAGTCTTGAGGATTGTTGTTATGGTGGGGGGAAGCATAGGGGTGTTTCTGGCCTTCGCTCTTATGTTTGCAACAGGGTACTGTTTGGTGCATTACAGGGGAGGAGAGGCACAAGGAGAAGCGGCAGGAACCGGAGGAGGGAGCAAGGGAGACGGAGAAAATGGTGGTGGCGGTGATAGAACGAAAGTGAGACCAGCACAATCGCCAATCAGTTCTCCTTCTGCAACGAAGCATATAATTGATCGGAATCCTGTGAAGCTATGGCAAGGCAGACCTGAGCCCACAGCCAAGACTGAAAAACCTCCGCTTGCTAGAAGTCCTTCTTCCCATCCATCTTACCCAACCACTCGATCGGGTCGGCTGAAGCATCATCATTCCGGTGAGGCGGTTGGGCCTTATCAACCTCTTCGCTCCCCGCCTGACGTAACACATGATGCTGATGCTGATGCTGATGCTGATCGTGGGATATATGTCGACACAGCACCAGGTGCCGTTGAAATGGTAAACACCAGCTCCGTGGATTATTTTCCTTATGAACTGCGCGCAGGGGGTCAGGAACCCCATCTCATTCCGCACTCTCTCGTCCCTCCTGTGAGGCTCCCTGCCAAGTTTACTAGCCATGGTAGTTTCGCCGAAGTGATGTTCTCTGGCTCACTCAGTGCCAACGTCAGTGGCAACCTCAGTGGCAGCCTCAGTGACACCTTCTCGTCTATAAGTGGTGTGCCGATAGCGCATCCACTTGAGGAGATTTTACTGCGGCAAGACGAAGAGCCACGAGCTAGCGAGAGCAAGCGATTGTTGGGAAGGGCAGATCATTTTTCAGGCACAGAGGTCTAATTTTTGCATGATTTGGTAAATATACCTGGGATTGTAAATAATCCGTTGTGGTTCGATTGGCAACCTCCAAGGCACAGCTCCAATCCAGCCTAAATTCTTGCTCATAGCAAAGCAGGCCGTTGGCAGCATTTAGCAAGGACGAGGGAGGGGGCGTAATGGGAAAGCATTGAGCGAGAGCTCGAGCGAGAAGAGCATGGAGGGGAAGTGAGCTGTGTGCAGGCAGTGGGGGAAATGAGGAGGGTGACGGGCGAGAGGCAATGGGGAGGCGCACGTTGTTGGGCTGAGGGGTGGGCGGGGTGGCGGATTGTTGAATTCTTTTCAATTTATGCGTGCTTGCAACTCGCAATGCCATTTATTGGGGCGGGCCGGGTCGCGGATTGTTTAATTCCTTTCAATGTATGTGTGCGTGCAGCTCGCAACGCCATTTATTTCTTTCTCGTACTCGTCACTTGTTTCTGTAGGGGGTGTGGCACTTGGGAGAAGGGCGCATTTTTCAGAGTGGCCTTTGCAACAAGCTGTCTCTCCTTGCTGTCAATTTACAAGAGCAATCAAGACGAGATGAAGGTGGTGCTTGGTAAGCCCAGCATCTCGACAACGAGAATTTGCTGTATTGTTATGGATGGCTTTGAAATATATAGCCAATGCACTGTTGAAACGTGACAGCGCCATCCCCATCATGAAGAACAGGAACAGTCAAAGTCTAGGCTCATTTACTTGCTGTTTCAATCGAGTAATTTACTATTCTTAATCTTTGCTGGCTTGTGCAAACCAAGAGGAGGAGGACGCTGACGAGTAGCATTAGTGGATCTGTGACAGTTTCGGGAAGTGTGGATATTTCGATTACTGTCAGAGTCGGTCCTTTCTTCCCTCGTGTTGTAAATGCTAATAAATCCGTTGGATTTTCGATGCAGGGTGGTTGGTTTTGACACTGTCGCTTGATCACAGGGTAAATACGCGAAATCAGTCTGCCTAGTGACAAGGAAAAAGGGTGATACGCTTTCACAAACTCGCATGGAGAAACACGTCAAAAGCCGGTGATACCGTGATAAGCTTTTGTGAACGTAGAAGTTTAAAATATGCGAGAGTCAAGTGTGTTATTTTTGAAACAGAAGTGAAGATGTGGGGGTTGAGGCAAAAAAGACACAGAAATTGACAGAATTGATGTTTCTTTTCCCGGGTGGTAGACCCCTAAAGTATGTGCAGGAGTGCACAGAGAAGGAGAGTGCAAGAGAAGGGGCATTTTTGTCAGATCTGCCGGTGCAGCCCAGCATTCAGGTCCTGGCGGCCAGGGGCAGCCCAGCATCCCTAAATTAGATGCATGACATGCACACTATACTATTTGCCAGACAAGGGAAATCCAGGAGAATTGGCAGTAATGCCAGATCCGACGGCCAGGGGCGGGCAGCCTGACATTTTTAAATTGCGTGCAGGACGTATACGGCTACTACACGCTCCTCATGTGATGAAAAGAATATTCATCGGTGTGTGTGTCGAAAACAAGATTCGGTGGCGAATAGGAGATCTATGCCTCGCAAAGCAGGCACTTGGTTAGCCGAGTGAGAAAGCACAAAGTGTGCCTGTCAATTACACGAGGCAGTTCACAGCATACCAACACATGCAATTGGCTGATTCATTTTGCATATTGTCGGAGTCTCTCTGTTTTTTATCTCCCGCTTGCCATGCCACGTGTCTGCCCGCTGTGCATGTTGTGACGGTTCTGCAGCAGCTGTTAAGTGTCATGGCATTTGTATGCCAGCTCTGCACACGACAGTCAGCTGCATCTTCTGACAGCGGCGTAGCTTTCTGCAAGAACTGATCACACGTGAGGTGAGCAACTGCATGTCGGACATGCATTTTGTGAAGGCCATGGATGGAAAATAATGTTTTTTTTTCTTCGCGAAGTTAGGGAAGGACATCAGACTCTGGTTCATATACCTTCTTGCCATCACATCACATCCTTCTTTGAGGGGCTACCGTCTTCACCCGAATAGAACGCCCGGTCATTATAGCTGTATTTGGGACAATTTCAGTCCAGCTGCAGCCATAATGACCGGGCGTTCTATTCGTGTGAAGACGGTAGCTTGAGTCAGTCGACTTCCTGACTAACCACGAGTCTACATGCACCACAATCAGGTGCATGCAATTGAATCAACCAAACTACCTGCAGACGTTACGGCCATCTGATGGAGTGAGGTTCAAGTTCTGCCTCCCTGCACCGTTGTTGTCTAATGCCTGTATGCACTGTCTGAACTTCTGATTGTTGTGTGTGAGCGTCGCAGTCGGCCGTAAAATTAAGAAAGTAAGCTAATCAAGGCATTGGGGTGGAGCAGGGACTCTGCTTGATGTGACCACCACCTGCCCTGCTACATGTGATTAACATGAATAAGAAAGAAAGACACATTTGTTTGTGTGTGAGAATCTGTGTGAAAGACATGATGATTATTTGTGCTTGATGATTTGTGTGAAACACATGCCGTAAATGGCCCCAGAATGGTAGAGGATCGTGCTCCATACCATACCGTCGTAAGATTCGCAACACCTGAGGATGAGAATACGCATATAAGTGAGTGGAGTGTAAAGGACGATCCTCGAAGTACTACACCCAAACAGGCCCAATGAAAAAAGTGAAACACGGGAAAAGTACAAGTAGAACACTGAAAGAAAGAAAAGAACACTGTAAAAAACACAAGTTGATGACAGACTATTTGGTCGGACTTGCACCGACTCATCAGGAGTACAAGTAGAACACTGAAAGAAAGAAAAGAACACTGTAAAAAATACAAGTTGATGACAGACTATTTGGTCGGACTTGCACCGACCCATCAGGAGGCTGAACCCTCGACGACCTGTGGAATCCCCATAGTGATGCTGTGAGTCATGGATTCTTTTGACCCCTGTTGAAAGTGGACAGCCAGCATGCAACACGACAATCAGAACATGGCAGCAAGGCAACAGCGGCTCAGCGAGGCAACACCAACGGAGCAGCCCAACTACACAACTCCAAAGCTAACTGCATGGAACGACGGCGCAAGTGGCAGACATGGCAACAACACAGCGAAGCACAAGGCAACAGCGCCAAAGCAGCCAAACTACATGGCACACAAGCTACGTGCACCTGAAGACGAGGCATGCAGATGGGCAGCAAGGAAACAATGCGGTGAGGCACAAAGCAACACCGGCAAGGCAACCAAACCAACCAGATAAGATGGCAAGCGGCTGCACAGCAAGGCTGCAGAGAAGCTCAGACAAGGCAGTCCACACATCCAACAAGGAGCAAAGCAATCCATCGCCTACTCACAGCACAGGTTGTACCCTGCAGAGTTTGGTCCATACCCCGCCCCTCCAAATCCCAAATGAACGCAGAGCGGGGAGCTGCCAGGCGAGACCTGGCCAGGGATGATTTCTGGACTAAGGCCCTCCGAGCGTGGCGCCAGCTCCCCATGCCAGACAAGGGCAGGCAAACCAGATGGGAAGAGGTGGCGAGACAACCACTCTTCGGGAATGTGCATATCACCGATCGGCAACGGAGAGTATACAGCAGCTTAGACCCTCTGTGGAGCAGCTGGGTTAAAAGGGTGTGGTAAGAAGTCGAGATATATAGGATATAGGAGGAAAGAGTTAGCTAACGGAACAACAACTGAGACCTAACCTAAAACATTGTCATCAGGTGGGGAAGAACTTGGAGGAATTGATCTTTTCTGTACCCTTGGATTGGGTGCGCATGCTGCGCAAAGGACCATATCTACAAGAGGGAGACTGGGTTACCATCCCGGACGACACAGAAAGCGTGGGGAATGTGGTGGTGGTACACATACAGGAAGTACTGGTGAACCTTTTTCATAAGGAAGATGACAACAGGTTAAAGAGGTATCACCCTGATGTGCTGAGATGGTGGAAAAAGTCGAACTTGCACCGCATACGGGTACTCCACTCGCAGGACTGGTTCACTTTCCTTCCTGAAACCCCGCTTGCTGAACTCCCTCTCGACCCGGAGGAATGGCAATGGAACCCGGCAAGTAAAAAGGGAGTAAACAAGACCTTATTTACTCTGTCAGTAAAATCTACCTATCGCCTCTTGAGACCGAGAATTAATGTGAAAGGTATTGTGAGAGAGCGATGGGTATCCCAATTAAATGTGGGAAGGGATGCTGTCTGACCCATCCAATGGTTTAAAGCCACAAGGTCTAAACTGGCGAAATTGGCCTCGCTGCAGTGGCAGATAGAGCATTGCTGCCTCCCTATGAACAACTGGATAATAGGTCGAGCCTACCTAGAACAAAAGGGTTTAGCGATGCCGTGGTGTCATTCCTGTTTGGCTTCCTTCTGGATAATAGATCGAGCCCGTAAAATCCCCGAGACCATAGAGCACATCTTTCTGCAGTGGCCGGGTGCGGTTCTCACATGGTGCAGGTGGGGCAGGATCTGGCGACAGCTAGGCACTACATCCACGTGGCCATGGGACTGGAGAGCCCTCCTATGTGAAGCCTGGTCCTCTCCCGCGGACGCCCCTTCGAAAACAATATGTTCAGGACGGGGAGGAGAGCTGTTATTTGGGCCCTATGGCGGAAACGGTGCATGCACACGATTGAAGGAGAGTAGAGGGGGAAGGAGTCACTGAAATGGTTAGGCAATATGTTCAGGAAGAAATCATGGCACAGTGGTGAGGAGTGAAAGCTAAATTATATCTGTTTCATATGAAAAGTGACATAATACGAGCCATTGAACAATTTTCCAGGGAATGGCTGGGGAGGGATGGCAGGATAGCCCACATTAGATGGGAGGGAGGCCAGTTACAGGAATTCGGTTACGATGAGTTTAAAAGGGATTATGGTATGCACTTCAATCAAGTTCAATGACTGGACCAGGGTAGATGCTGCTGTTCCCCTGGCCAAGGCAGAGTATCTGCATGGTTAAGCAAATGGAATATAGTGCACAGACAGCGAGGGTTTGATTACCGAGGAGTAGAAGTAACTGAAATAAAACCCAAAAAATGGGCTTCTGTAGCAGCTATACTCTTAGCCTCCTTCAGAGTTCCCCGATCCCTTCCCACTCCATGGTCTCTCCATGGTGGATCTACAGTGGTACGGAGCGGAATAGGTGGTCTCTGCAGATAAAAAGCAGAAAAATGACTCGTCAGCAAGACAGAGGCACTGTCAAGGTGGACTGGGACAGGCAGGAGAATATTCACTCTTCAAAAACCGGTGCAAATTCGCTGGTTGGCTGCATCTGGAAAGGGAGGAAGGGGACTCGCCGACTCGGTAGTCAGGTTGGTCAGGCGCCCAGCAGCAGGGCTGAAGAGGCCTCTCTTGTCAACTCCTCTCGTGTGCCTCCCTTCACCTGCTCAGTGAATCCCCTGGTGCTGGCAGGATGTCAATGTGTTCAGATGTTGAATTGTTCACAGGGACGCTGGACCCGTTTTCCAGCAGGTGCTGCTCCCCACCAATAGATTGGAGCCACCAGGGGGTGGTCTTATCACCTCTTCTCTAGCAGAGGGACCAGTTGGCAAAAAAAAAGAAAAAAGAAAAAAAAAAGAAAAAAAAAACTGCAGACTGTTGGTTCCCACCATCACTGAACCAGGAAGGCACTCTGACGAAGGTCTGTCATCACCCATGTAACTGCACCGACAAACATGCCGAACTGAGCGGCACCCCTAATAGTGTTATCAACACTCCAAACAACCTAACACTCACATAGAGACGTAGGAAGTGCTTAGAAAAGAAGGACATACATAAAACTGATTGTGTGTGTGTGTGTGTGTGTGTGTTTTATGATAGGCTGCAACACTGCGAGAATAGTTGCAGCGAGCTGCGTGGAAAAAATGCGACAGGAAAACATACCAAAAAAATAGTCCAGTTCATATGGTGCGACCAAAATGAAGCTTCATCCCAAACAATCGAAAGCTAAGAGCCCTAGCAGCAACGCAATAGACTAGAACCCGGGGATACTAAGCCAGAAGGCAGCAGGTAGGCAAGAGGCAGAGAGCCAAGTAGCAAATGCAAACTCAGCAAATCAAAGGGAAGCAAGGCGGCAAACAACTAACCACACAGGTAAGCAGTAGATGAAGACAAGGTGGTGGAAGGCACGAAGCAGCAAAGCAAAAGGTAGGGCGGAAACACACAGCGAGGCAATCAGTGAAGAGGGAATGAATGGGAATCGGGAATAGAGCAGCTCGGCAGGAGGCGGGTGGGCATGGCAACACAGCAGCAAAAGAAAAGGACAGTGAGCTAAAGAAAAAAACGAGTAACCACAAGAGACATAGGTTGGAGGGCAAGGGGGAGGCGAGTGGGCAAAACAGAATACACGGCAGCCAAAGAAACGACAGCAGACCACAAGACAAAACCAAAAAAAGTAAAAGCTGATGATGAAAGATTGTTTCATCAGAGATGTACCGACTCATCAGGAGGTTGAACCCTTGAGATCCCGCGGAATCCCCGTATTGATGATTTGGGTCATGAACCCTTCGACCAAAGTCAGACTGTCTACAAGCGAAACACAGCAGCCGGCAACAACTCAGCAAAGCACCAGGCAACGCTGCGGGAGCAACTCAACTGCACAACACCCAAGGCTACTGCAAGGAACATCAGGGCAAGCGGACGAGCAGCGCAGTGACCGTGTACTGAAGCACAAGGCAACACCGACAAGGCAGCATCATTACCTGGCACACAAGCAAAGACGCAGAAGGCAAGAGTCGCAAGACACACTGATGGGCAGCAAGGCAGCGTAGCAGCGAAGCACAATGCAACACCGATAACAGCAACCGTGTAGTGAAGCACAAGGCAACGCCGACAAGGCAGCGTCATTACTTGGCACACAAGCAAAGACGCAGAAGGCAAGACACACTGATGGGCAGCAAGGCAGCGTAGCAGCGAAGCACAACGCAACACCGATAACATGCCCACACCACAAGGTAAACACAGCAGCTTGCCAAGAACGACTTGTGAAGCAAGCGGGATGGGCAGCAAGGTAGCCGCGGAATGCAGACAAGGCAGTCTACACATCCAACACAGAGCACACCAGCACATCACCTACTCACACCATGAGTAAACTCTGCAGACTGGGTTCCCAGCACCCGTTGAGCCAGAGAGTCACTCAGACGAACATCCGTCATCAGCCACAGGAAACACAGACATTCTAAACTGAGTGCCCCCCCACGAGCGCTGCAGGCACTCGAACGAGGAATGACCAACTATTTGGCACTGCTTCAAGGTGCTGAGACGGTATTCACCAATTCGTGGTAGCTGAGGTAGATCCCAGGGCTCGATCCCTAGTTCCCCAACTTACCTGTGTACAATACCTGCGTCAACTCGAAGAGTTGAACCTGCGACCTGTAGAACCGCCAGTGGTAGGTAGGTCTGTCGTAGGTCTATAGGTAGCCAGGATTCGATCC
>BFEA01001166.1:65167-76445 GCA_003427395.1 Chara braunii
GTATAAGACAGCCTTCCGGACTAGATATGGGCACTACGAGTTCATAGTGATGCCCTTTGGACTAACCAATGCGCCAGCTACGTTCCAGCGCTGTATGAACGATTTGTTCAGGCCGTGGTTAGATAGATTTGTTATAGTGTACCTAGATGACATTCTAGTGTTTAGTAAGACCCTCGACGAGTATCAGGGTCATCTCAGGCAGGTMTTGGAAAAGCTGAGGGAAGCTAACTTCAAGATCAATGCAAAGAAGTGCGATTGGGCGAAGACCCAAGTTTTGTATTTAGGCCACGTCTTAGACGGAGACGGCGTAAAGCCTGAAGACAACAAAATTGCAGCGATTAGAGATTGGCCAACGCCGCGTACGTTGACAGAGTTGCGGTCGTTTTTAGGCCTAGCTAACTATTATAGGAAGTTCGTGAGGAACTTCTCCAACATCGTCGCGCCCCTTCGCAGATTGCTGAGAAAGGAGACAATCTGGAAGTGGGATAAGGACTGCACGTCTGCCATGAAGAAATTAAAGCAGGCATTGATAGAGTACCCAGTCGTTAAAGTCGCCGATCCGTCCTTGCCTTTTGTCGTCACGACCGATGCGAGCCAATACGGCATAGGTGCGGTGTTGCAACAAGACGATGGCAATGGGTATAGACCCGTAGAGTTCATGTCCGCCAGAATGCCTTCAGAAAAGGTCGCGACATCTACCTATGAGAGGGAACTCTACGCTCTCAGGCAAGCGTTAGACCACTAGAAGCACTACTTGCTTGGGAGGCACTTCAAAGTCTATTCTGACCATGAAACGTTACGATGGTTAAAGACACAGGCCAAGATGACACCTAAGCTTACTAGGTGGGCCGCCGAGATAGATCAGTACGACTTCGAGCTCAAGCCTGTCGAGGGGAAGTGCAACAACTGGAACACCAGGACCAGCTGAATGATATCCAAAATTTACAGTCCAATGAATACTCAGAGATACAGATACTTAGACAACGACTTCAGGCCTTCGCCACTCAACGCTGGGAAGGAACACGAATAAGAGGACGACTAACAAGGTACCAAACAAAAGGGGCGATGGATAATTTTTTTTTTAACACGGCCCGAGTACGTTCGCACAGAAGTACCATCGAAGCACTCTATGACCCACAAACTGGACATCAAGATATCATCACCTCCACCAACCATTGCACACAAATAGCAAGATCCTTTTTCCAAGATTTGTTCACCTCAAGGTGTGCCCGACAGGAGAGGAGTGCTAGAGAGGAAGAAATTGGGGATTTCTTAACACCACTGGAGAAAACCCTGACAGGTCAACAAAAAATGGATCTGGACTGCCGCCTGTCCAAGGAGGAGATATGGACGACAATGATGCAGATGGAAGAAGAGAAGACGCCGAGCATTGATGGTTTTCCAAAGGAATTCTGGGAGACCTTTTGGACTCAGATGGCTCCGGACCTCATGGACTTCTATCAGCAGGTATGGGAAACAGGGAGAATGAGGGAGCTGGTGGGGCAAGGAGTTCTCACTTTGTTACACAAAAAGGGAGACAAGATGGACATTTGAAACTACAGGCCAATAACTTTGCTTACAGCGGTCTACAAAATGTTAGCAAAGGTCCTTGTCAATCGATTACTCCCGGTCTTGGAAGATATCATCCATCCGACACAAAACGGGTTCATAAAAGGGCGTAGGATCCACGATAACATACTTTTAGTTAATGAACTGCTCAAGTTGACAAGACAAGATAAACAGAATGCTGCCGTGGTCTTCATAGACTTCGAAAAAACCTACGACCACGTGAACTGGCTATTCCTAGATAAATGTATGGAGAAAATGAATATAGGGCCAGTTTTCCGGCGTTGGACCACAATACTGCACCACAACGCAACCACGTGTATTCAGGTCAATGGAAGGATAGTGCTATCCTTTCCGCTGCAGCGGTCGGTCCGCCAGGGGGATCCTCTGACACCTTTCCTGTTTATAATTGTAATGGAGGCATTGACAGCGAACCTCCGAGCTAACAAAGACCTGAGGAAGTTGCAGATCTCGGCCATTCCAGAAGAAGCAATCCCGATCTGTTCGATGCTTGCGGACGATCTGACACTCATGGTTAACGCAACAGCAGCAAACATGGAAGAGATCAGGCGATTGTTCGACCGGTTTACAACAGTCTCAGACATGACGGTCAACTGGGGTAATAAAACCCTGGGATGGTGGATCCACCATCAAGGGGCGCGCCCCCCCGAACTCCCGCAGGTCAAATGGCTCCCAGAATCGGCCCCGGTCAGGGTGTTGGGAATCATGCTAACAGCACTAGGCAAGCCTGCATCGAATGACGAATGGATTCTAAAGCCCGCTCTAGAGAAGTTAGTTCACTGGAATGACCGTCATACCTCTCTCATTGGCAGGGCACTGGCGATCAACAGCGTGATACTGGCAGCCCTCTAGTACAAATCTGCAATTTGGGCTCTCAGCAAGGAGGCCGTTCGAGCACTGAAGCGACAGGTAACCGCCCTATTATGAAGAGGCAACGGTGAACTTTCAAATGTCATCAGCAGGGTAGCATGGCTTTCGGTGATTCAACCTAAAGACAAAGGGGGCCTGGGGATCCTAGACTCTGATACCCAGATCAAGGCATTAACAATTCAATGGATCAGGAGACTTCTCTTCACTCAACACCTCCCATGGCATGCCCTCGCGTTGGAACAAATAGCGAGGCTTGCCCCGCAGGCACCGCAGGGAGTTAACCCACTAACCTGGCTGGAAGACCTTCACTGGACAATCCCACGGTCCCGTCGAAACGGGCAAGCTCCGGCCCATGCCACAACCCGCTCAGATCTGGTCAGGGACGACTTCTGGGCCCGAGTGCTGCATGCCTGGCGACAACTCCTGCTACCCGACAAAGTTCCGCCAACCAGGTGGGAAGAGGTAGCACGCCAACCCCTCTTTGGGAACAGACGGATAACGGGTCGGAACAGCAGAGTGTACTGCAGTTTAAGCACCCCGTGGAACAGCTGGGTTAAAAAAGGTGTAACCAGAATAAAAGATATATGGGACACACAAGCAGGAGACTAGAAACATGCGCAGCAATTAAGGAGTGCACTAAAGTATTGTCACAACGTGGAAGAGCACCTCGAAACCTTGATTTTTGCCATCCCCCTAGACTGGGTTATCTTGCGCAAAGGGCCGCGGCTGGCAGAAGGGGACTGGGTTGCGGGCCTGGGCGATCCAAAGAGTGTAGGTAATGTGATAGAAGTGTGGGCGGATGAAGCCCAGACCTGCACAAGATCCGGGTGTTACAAGACAAAGATGTGTGGATCGCATATCAGCCAGACACTCCCATGGTTGAGCTTCCAATAGACCCCGAGGAGTGGCAGTGGTCCCCTCCGCGCAAACGCAGGACCGGAGAGAATATGAAGCTGCATACCTTAACAGTGAAAGCTACCTATCGGCTGCTGCGCCAAAAAGTGAACATAAAAGAAAGGGTGAAGGATCGATGGAGATCTCATCTGAATGTTGGAACTGAAGCAATCCGCCCCATCCGATGGTTCTCCACCACAAGGTCCAGGCCAGTGAAGATGGCCTCGCTACAATGGCAGATAGAGCACCGCTGCCTGCCCACCAACGACTGGCTGATAGACCGAACACATCTTGAGCAGAAAGGAAGGGCGCTACGATGGTGTAAGTCGTGCCACACGGCCTTCCCCTCCCGAAGAATCCCGGAAACCATAGAACATATATTCATGCAGTGCCCGAGAGCCGTGCTTACATGGCGGTGGTGGGATAGAATCTGGACACACTTAGCTACAGGCTCCAACTGGCCATGGGACTGGAGAGCCATATTATGCGAAACATGGTCCTCCCCTACAGACAACACCTTTGAAAACAACATGTTCAAGATAGGGAGGAGAGTTGTCATGTGGGCCCTTTGGAGGAAACGCTGCATCCTTGCAATAGAAGGGGTCCGCATAGCTGGGGAGGAAGTAACAGACATGATAAAACAGTTCATCCAACAAGAACTCAGGGTACAGTGGCAAAAAGTTAAAAACCAACTAGATCTATTTCAGACATCCAAGGACATAAAACAAGCAATTCAACAATTTTCGGGGGACTGGTTGGGCAATGAGAATGGGGGCTGGATCGCCTTCGTCCGATGGGACGGCGCACCCGCTCAGGAATGCAACCACGAAGAGTTCAGGAGAGATTACCTTATCAGCTTCAGAGACTGGACTACGGTGGGACAGGAGATCCCGCTGAGACCATCCACTGATTTTCCTGACCCATTCCCACCCCACCAGCTGGCAATGGTCGACATGCAATGGTACGGTGCAGGGTGAGCAAGGCCCCAAACAACAGCATAGGGAAGGCATTGGCTAAACCAGCCGCTAGGGAAACATGGGCGATCTGGCGGTCTGATGCAGACTGAAGAGGCAGTGGCCTGATGCCGACAGAAGAGGCAGTGGTCTGATGCCGACAGAAGAGGCGGTGGTAATGAAGAATGTCAATTTGCTGTCAATTTGCTAACCCTGCACAATTAATCCCCTGGAAACAGGGCAATCAATGCTGGCAGGCTGTCGGACGTACGAAGCGCCCAGGTCAAGAATCATTTACACTCTTTAGTAGATATAGTTAAAGATGGGGGGAGGGAGGAATTAGTGTGCAGCAGCAGATACCTGGCACCAGGTTCAGGGGAAACAGGCCGCCCCGCCCCCATGTGTCTCTGACCTGCTCAGTCAATCCCCTGAACTCCAGGGACTCCAGGGTAATCAATGCTGGCAGGCTTCCGGATGTACTCAAATTTCAATTTGCACAAGGGACGTTGGACCCGTTTTCCAGCAGGTGATGCTCCCCACCAATAGATGGAGCGTCTCCCCAGGTGCTAGTGGTGTCTGCTCTTATCAGCAACACTAACACCGGTGGGGGTGTTTTAAAAAAAAAAAAAAAAAAAAAAAAAGACCTTGCTAAGGCTCCTATCCGACAGGTCTACAGATCGAACCCCTATAACCTACAGACCTACGACGACCTACCCACTGGGGAAAGAACACAGGTCGTGGGTTCAACTCCTGGGGTCGACACAGATACTGTACACAGGTAAGGTAAGTCTAGGGATCGAGCCCTGGGATATGCGTCGGCTACTAAGAACAGGTGAATACCGTTTCATCTACTACTACTCTCTTGTTTATATCTTTGTTATGATCCTGGTGCTATCAGACTCGTTCTCATTCACACCTTTCATGCATGTAAACAGTAGCGCAGCAAACTGGCGACATGCACCCACTCAAAACTCAGAGATATGGCATCCAGATACGAGCTCACTTTCAATTGGCTATGGCGACTCAGCGCCAAACAACTCACTGTTCACATACACTGGATCACCCTGGATATCCCACGCGCGCCTCTCTGAACTCACACACACACACACACACTCGCTACACACTAACTCTAGCTATGGCGGCTATGGCCGCAACTACCCTATCGCTATGCTACGCTCCTTCTCTCTCGCCCACTTCAACTCCTGGCTCACTGCAGACCTCCTTGCACAAGTCGTTGTGGGCGCGCTTCCGCATGGCTCACGCAGGAATGAATGAAAGGCTGGGCGCTGCCTCTTGATATATACTTCTGAAACTCGTTGTTCAGCCCTCTTCCATCGGCCCATGGTGCTCACAGTCCCTTGTGGTACTTGCTGGACCGGACTTGGGACTGACTGGACCTTACCGCTGACTGAGTGGCGACTCACTGCTAACCTACCGAAATCGTACTGCAATTGCACTGCAGTTTAGTCCACCACTTGACTCACCACTTGCCCACTTGCCCACTTGCTGACCTTCTAGAAGGACTACAGCTAAGACTTTTTGAACTCGCTAAGACTTTGATCCTACAGATCTACAGATCGAACCCCTCTGCTATGGATCGAGCCCTGGGATCTGCGTCGGCTACTACGAACAGGTGAATACCGTTTCATCTACTACAAGACAATAGTAGTAGATGAAACGGTATTCACCTGTTTGTAGTAGCGACGACCTACCAACTGTTTACGAACACGCAGGTCGTATGTTCAACTCGCGGGGTCCACACAGATACTGTACACAGGTAGGGCAAGATCTAGGGATCGAACCCTGCGATCTGCTTCTGCTACTGCAAAGAGGTGAAAACCGTTTCACTCCCGCCGTCCTAAATTCAAGGTCCTCCGAGAATATTTCAGTCCAAGGCAGGACTTTTACTCTTATAGTCACACTCGTAGGCTCTGACTATGTCGGGAGCTGTTTCTAGAAGTTCTGTTCTAGTAAACCAGCGGTCGTCTTCCGGTTTTTGGTAAGCAAAGCGGACCTTATACTGTTTCTGTGGACGACCTCTACCTCCTGTTCTAAAGACATCTTCATCTACAATGTCGTCAATGTCATAACTTCCATCCATATCCGGGGGGATCATGGATCTTCTTGAAGGGAACTGTTGACTTGTGACACACGGTAACAGCTTTGAAGCATGGAACACAGGGTATGTGTGGAGGTCTGCTGGAATCTCTATAGTGTAGGACGGTCCATCCTCTCCGCCCTTGACTTCTAGAACCGGCCACGGTCCTCTATATGCACGCAACAACTTCTGCGAGATGTGCTCCTCAGGTGCAAACTCTTTAGACTTGACCCAGACCAAGTAGCCTACTTGAACCTGCGAGGGGTGACGGTGCTTATTGGTCTGTTCTATCATTCTGTGTTGGGCCTTCCTGAGGTTCTCAACAATTGTAGCTAGCTCCTTCTCGTGCTGTATCGCGAACTCCCTGGTTCCGGGCGGTAGCCTGTGAATCTGATACCGGTTCAGTCCTTCGAACGGCCTGCGTGGTCTAAAGGACTTGTGCAGCTCATTGGGAGTGCGACAGGTGGATAGATGCATGCTGTTATTGTATGCACTAGCTACCTTAGGCAACATCTCATCCCAGTTGATCTGGTCGGGTCTAATATACATGCGCAGAACTTGCTGTAGGATCTTGTTCATCTGTTCTGTCTGACCGTTGGTCTTTGGATGACGGCGAGATGACATTAATAACTTTGACCCGTAAACTCTCATGAGTTCTTGCCAGTTCTGGCTGGTGAAACTATCTCTGTCGCTAACTATGGATAAAGGGACTCCGTTCTCACTAACCCAATGATAAAAAAACTTTTGAATAACTAATTATGTGCGTGCCTCTGTAGGCAAAGGAACAAAAACGGCATACTTGTTAAATCGGTCAACTATGACTATGACTTGGCTCTTGCCATGCCTACTCTTGACCTGAGTATCCATGAAGTCTACGGACACGGAATCTCCAGGCTGATCAGGAATAGGCAGAGGTCTTAGAAGACCTAGAGGTGCGCGCGTAGTAGTCTTATTCCTCTGCCACACTTTACAACTGCGAACATACTCTATGCAGTCATTCTTCATCCCTGGCCAGGTATACGCACGCATCAGGTTGGCTAATGTCTTTTGCCAACCAAAGTGTCCCTCTATGTCATGGCATTCCCCTAGGATCAGGCTACGGATCTCCTCGCTGTTGGGGACGCATAGACGGTCGAACACATTAGTCTTCTCGAATAGCAAACCCTCTATAGTGCGGTAATCTGACTCTGTCTCTGGGGCTTCTCTAACTTTCTTTAGGAGGTCACTATAGATAGGGTCCTGCGCATACGCTTGCCTCACTTTCTCCTGCAGGTCTCTCCCTATATCCAGATAGTGTATTATAACTCCAAAGTAGTCTGATCTTTTACTCAGAGCATCGGCGACTACGTTATACTTGCCTTTGACAGACTTAAGCTCAAAGTCATATTGGTCTATCTCAGCGGCCCACCTAGTTAACTTAGGTGTCATCTTGGCCTGAGTCTTTAACCATCGAAGCGTTTCATGGTCAGAATAGACTTTGAAGTGCCTCCCAAGCAGGTAATGCTTCCAATGCTCTAAGGTCTGCCTGAGAGCGTAGAGTTCTCTCTCATACGTCGAGGTGGCTACTTTCTCTGAAGGCATCCTCGCGGACATGAACTCTACGGGTCTATAGCCATTGCCGTCATCTTGCTGCAACACGACGCCTATACCATATTGACTCGCGTCCGTGGTGACGACAAATGGCAGAGACAGATCTGCCACTTTGAGGACATGGTACTCTATTAACACGCGCTTCAGTCTCTTTAGCGCAGACGTACAATCTTTGTCCCATTGCCAGATTGCCTCTTTCTTAAGCAACCTGAGCAAGGGAGCGGCGATAGTAGAAAAGTTCCTTACGAACTTTCTATAGTAGTTAGCTAGGCCTAAGAAAGACCGCAACTCTGTCAATGTGTGGGGCGTCGGCCAATCTCTAATCGTCACTATCTTACTGTCCTCTGGCTTAATGCCATCTCCGTCTAGTATGTGGCCCAAGTACAGGACTTGCGTCTTGGCCCACTCACACTTCTTCGCGTTGATCTTGAAGTTAGCCTCTCTAAGCTTCTCCAAGACCTGCCTCAAATGACCCTGATGCTCTTGGAGGGTCTTGTTGAACATTAATATATCATCTGAGTAGACTACTACAAACTTATCTAACCACAGTCTGAAAAGATCATTCATACAATGCTGAAAGGTGGTTGGCGCGTTGGTTAGTCCAAAGGGCATCACGATGAACTCATAGTGCCCATATCTAGTCTGGAACGCAGTCTTGTACTATTTATCAGGATGGACTTCTATCTGATGATAACCGGACTTTATATCTATTTTAGAGAAATACTTACAACCCTGCACCCGATCTAAGAGATCGTCTATCCTGGACAGCGACTCAACATTCTTCACTGTAATAGCATTCAAACCCCTGTAGTCTATACACATTCTCAGCTCTCCTTCCTTTTTGGGGACAAACAAAACTGGTGTTCCAAAAGGAGACGAACTGGGCCTGATCCAACCTTTCTCTAGGAGCTCGTCCAACTGCTTGCGTAGCTCCTCTAACTCTCAAGGGGACATTTTGTAGACTACTCCCTTAGGAGTTCTACTGCCAGGCTCTATCTCTATCCTGTGTTGGATGGGTCGCGACACTACTATGTCGGCGACTCAGTCAAATCTTTGAACTCTTCCAGCAGCTTGAAAATGGTTGGATCTATGGAAGTCACCTCTTCCTTAGCCTCAGTGACAGGTCTTACATAAACTACAAAGACATGATCCTCTAACTGCTCCTTTTCCATTAGTTGCGTGAACGCGGGAGCACTGAGACAACAGTGTGCCAGAGTGTTATGTACACCTGACACATGAAACAGGCGGGCAGTCTTAACCTCGTCTGACGGACTAGGGAGCCTACACTCATGCTCTCTCAAGTGGAGTGTGGCCCCTGCTGCCTCTCCCCAATCCATTCCTAACACTATGTCGAAAGGAATGTCATCCTGAACGAGGAGAGTCAGGGAATGGAGAACTTTCTCCACTTTCCCATCTTTCTCTAGGCGAAAGTACGCCTGGACTCCCTCTACGTAGTCCTCAACTCGCATTGTGCAGTTGTCTGCGAGGACACTGACTATGGGGTCTGCTAACTTTTGGACTTTTAATCCTAGCCTCAGCTTCTTCAGCGCCCTACGGCTAATGTAGCTACGGGTAGCCCATGAGTCTATAAGGGCCCCTACTCTGCTTCTAAATAGTTCTACATCTACCAAAATCAGTTGTCCTTTGCTCTCCTTCTTCATTTTGGCCTAGGCTGGCATCCTCTCCTTCAGCTCTTCTGCCACGCCTGTGAGGGACGTGCCTAGAGAGACGCTAACACAAGTAGTCTCTGGACAGCTAGCTAGGCACAAGCCTGCAACCTCTGCCATAGGCTCATGTGGTTTGGGAGTTTCCTGTGTGCGCTCGCTCGCTTCCCCACATGGCCTTGAAGTAGGGGCAGTTGCGACCCCTACTGGCAGCTGCCTTTTGACTGTTGGGCAGCCCAACGGGCCTGTCTATACTTAGGACAAGATTTAATAACGTGGGCCGGGTCACCACAAAACACGCATTGACCCAAGTCCACCCGTTCCTACCATATACGCTGGTCCAAGCCCAAATCCTGCCAGGGCCTGCCCTGTGGCAAGCTTAGGTGCCATCCTCCTTGAGGTGGCCTTCCACCTCGTCGATGTGGGGACCGACAAGAACCTTGACGATTTGGCGGGGGACCTTGAACCCTACCTCCCACTTGGCGGTTCCCTTGTCCGCCAACCCCCTGTGCGCCCGGTCCTCGGCCTCCCATGGCCTGGCCCCTTTGGCCCTGGCCTCCTCCTCTACCTTGCGGCCTCCCTCCAGCCGCGACAGCAGCATAGGACCTCCCTTGCCCCACGCTACTATCCTCCTCCTCAAGGCCCCACTCGATCTGACTATATGGGACCTCATCTATACCACCTTCCTCTAAGGTAAGGATCATGTGATCCTGGGCCCTGATTTGGCCTAAGATGGTACAACCTTTCCACTTCTTCCCCTTGTCCAGATCCTTATGCCAGAAAGTGGACACTGCATGGACTTGGCCTCGAACAGCACCACCTCTCTACTGAGCGCATCGTACGTCATGGTGGGTTGTCGGAACTTGTCAAAGGAGTGCCCACGCAGGGGCTCTGGCATGGCACGATAAAATAGCTGGACCAACTGGGACTCAGTCACCCATGGTCTGGGATGGCAACCAGGTCGTCCATCACTGCCATGAGTGGATAGTTTGGAGCTTGTCAGAGGCTCTAACGCCTCTGCGAAGATCAACGAATCGCTCCCTAAGGAGCTTAAAGAACTGAGGGAGAGGGGTAATCTTGGAATAGGCGACCATGTTGTTTTCACAACCGGCCGCGTGCGCAAGGGACCTAGCAAAACTAGCCGCTTCGTCCTTGAGGGGCTGGAAGGCAACCAGGACCTGATCGTCCTGTACGATGTGTTGTAAGTAAACGTAACTGTTTACGCTAGCCTCCCAGTTATCGAAGTCAGATTTCCCACCATAAGCATCGGGGAACTTAAGTTTGACTGGTTCTTTGCGAGGTTTGGCCTCGCCCTCAACAACGGCTACTACTTCGGCGCCCTCAATGGCACCCTCACAAAACTTCCCCACGTTGTCTCTAAATCGCCTAACTTCCCCTCCAACGTGGGTAACCATCTCGCGCGCAAAATCCCGAAAACTGGACCGCATGGCCTTCAAGGCTACCTCCTGAGCTCTATTGGCTTGGCGTTCCTCCATCCAAGCTGCGCTCAACACCTCCAGGTAACCCAACACCTTATCCCATTTGGCCGAGTCGTCTGCCTGAGCCTCCACCTCTTGCCTACAATCCTTCATCTTCGCCACCTCTGCGGTCAACCTGTTAAC
>BFEA01001166.1:97062-116339 GCA_003427395.1 Chara braunii
GAGAGAGAGAGAGAGAGAGAGAGAGAGAGAGAGAGAGAGAGAGAGAGAGAGAGAGAGAGAGAAAGAAAGAAAGAGAGAAAGAGAGGGAGAGAGAAAAAGAGAGAGAGAGAATTGATCGGTGACGTGGCATGGTCGGTGACGTGGGAGGGTCGCTGACGTGGCAAGGTCGGTGACGTGGCAGGGTCGACAACGCGGAGGTTGGTTGATTGCTTGTTTGATTGGTGGGCGGAGCCGTGGAGGTGGGTGGACCCGCGGAACTCGTTGAACCTGCGGGGAGGCAGAACTACGAAGGTGGGCGGAGCTGCGGAGGTGGGCGATCAATTGATCGATCAATCGATCAATCGATCACTCGATCGATCGATCGATGGGCAGGTACATGCGGAAGGAGATGAGGGAGTAAAGAGGGGGAGTGATACTTACCTGGCTGGGGCATGCCCGCGATCGATAAGCACAACAACAAGCAACACTAGGCAACACCAGTGGTCGTGCGGTCCTGCTATCGGCCGAAAGATTCATGCTCGTTCGGCCACTTTGTTGGAGGAAGTCGCGTGTGCCTGGGCACAAGAGTGGAGACTTACCTGCTGACGGCTACACTGCCTACCCCATTGGTCGGAGCAGTGAGAACACGGCAGTGGGACAAAAGACTCACCTGTTGACCAGTGTACTATCAAGCAAAGCAGGTCACAAGCTTGCATGCTTACCTCTCGGTCTGTGGGTTGTCACCTCAGTGATTGAAGGCGTTAGGTAGGCAGTTGCTGCGAGTTAGGGATTCGACCGAGTGCCATCTCCTCAACGCATGGTCGCGAGTTGGCTGGTTCTAGTGTGATTTGAAGAGTGGTCAAGCCGCAAGAGAAGGAGGGGGGGGCACTACTGCGATTTGGAGGGTAGTCAAAGGGTCAACAGGCGACGGTTTGACTGAAAGGAGCGGCACTGAAACTTAGAAGGGCGGTTAGGCTTCTGATAGCGGGTATCCCTGTGACTTGGAGGCTCATCAGGAGGGGTTGTTTCAGCAGTTTGACTTCGGCTTGACTAGGTCGTTGTGATTATCGGCCATAATTGCGGGGCCCTCAGGCGACTGAAGGAAACAAGGCCCTCTCCTGGGAGTTGAGTCAGTCTCCCTCATGTATCTCGAGAGTCTTAAACCACTCACTCTGTCTTTCTTACTCTCAGTCTAGTCCTGTTACGAGAGGAAGGTTGCAAGCGGAATTGCAACCCATAGGACTGCAGCAAGACTCTGTGGGGAGTCAACCCACCGGTTGCGGGAGCTCTGTCGGAACTCAGGAGGAGTTCTGGAGGCAGGGAATTGAAAGGTAGTCATTGTTTTTCTTCTATTAACCCAGTATAACCCCTATCTGCATTCCTTGTTATGTTTTGACAGGGTATTCTGTGTGCATCCCTACTTTGACTTTCAGTTTGACTTCAGGATATAAACCAGACTTAATAGAGATTATAAAGAAATGATTGTGCAAATTCAGTCTCAGTTTTTGTTGTTTGAATGAAAGCAGATTGTGGGATTGCATCTGGAGGAAGGATGAGAGGAAGGTTGTATTGCTTGTGTTTGACTGGGTCAATCAAAAGGCTGGGAAAGTCTCCATAAGTTTGGGGAGACCCAGTGCTATGTTTATTTTGAATTGCCTGGAGGACCAGACATATTCCATAAGTTTAGGTGGTCTGGTTGCTCTGACTTGTGGGGGCTGACTGTGATTGACTTTTCAGGGACCAAGCATGTTCCATAAGTTTGGGTGGCTTGGTCGCCTTGTTAACTTTGGGTTTCTTTCAAGTTTCTTTTGTCCTGAACGAGGAGGTCTGAGCATGTTTCATAAGTTTGGGTGGGTCAGCCTCTTCCTGCTTTGGTTTTAAGAGAAATGAACCAGGCTGAGGACCAAGACAGGTTCCATAAGTTTGGGTAGTCTTGGTCCAATGCCACGCATATGCTGGAACCAGAAGGTTATAACTTGGCTATATTTTATTACTATCTTACTTATGAACAGGCTAGTCAGACAGGGTTCCATAAGTTTGGGTGGTCTGACTATAGCTTATCACAAATTGAAGAGAGTACTAATTAAGAATAAACTTGTGGTACGAAGGGGCAGACAGAATATTGAGTTAAAGATGATAGGTTCAGTTATATGCTACCTCAAAAGATTAAGTGCAGATAACTATATAAATTTTGGATACTTAAAAAGTTCAGGGCGACTAGGGTGGCCTAGTCATATGCCCAAAGAAAAGAAAAGTTATTGTGCCCTGTGCTTGTGTGTACTCAATGGCTGAGTTAGACATGTTCCATAAGTTTGGGTGGTCTAGCTTTATGCCCTATGTAAGCTGGGTATAAAGAGATAAATCATTGGGAGACTATGAACTATTATTTGATAAATTCACTTTGGGACGGTGAGAGTGCTTACCTTAGTGGTTTGGCCTGCATGGGACTGAGTGCGGCAACTACTTAGTCTGAGTTTCAGTTGATAGGTAGTTGCTTTAGTTGCTTGTTACGCGCTAGAGTAATAGGAGTTAGTTTCAATTCCTGCATTTTCTGAGCTGAAGTTTATTTTCCTTAGGTCAATTTCTGCATTTTCTAGGATCATTTATTATACTTGGTCTTGTATAAATCTTGGTAAGTTACATTCTCTACGAGAAACACTGCCGAAATTTCTACAAAACCAAGGAGTTAGTCAGATTTTTTTTTTTTTTTTTCCGGGTCTAGTTTTTCTGACTTTTTGACTTAATAAAAATCTAGAAAACCTCCCTTTCTAAAGGGAGTGTTGCCCAAACTTTTGCTAATTCAGGGAGTTAGACAAAATTTAGACCTTGAGGAGTCAAAATCACTTTAGATTCTTAACTTAGCTTTGTGTAAATCTTGGAATAATATTTTCTTTACGGGAAGCGTTGCCGAAATTTCTACAAATCTAAGGGGTCAGTTGAACTTTGTCTTGAAATTGAACTCAAGTCTGGTTTCTGAGTTCCTATCTGACTTACTATAAATTTGAGAATTCTATCTTTCTAAAGGAGATGCTGCCCAAATTTTTACTAATTCAGGGCCTTAGACAAAATTTGACTTTTCAGAATCAGAGCTTGATTTTTTTTCATATTTGAGTTATTATAAATTTTGAGAAGGCACTTTTTCTACGGGAAGCGCTGCCGAAATTTTCTTTGTTTAGAGGAGTTAGATTATATTTTGACAGGTGGCAATTCGGACAATTCACTTTATATAGAGGAGACTCTGTCAGGGTCTACCTTTCTTTGGACACTGGTTTAGATGCAAACTCAGGTTTAGCTTGTAGGAAGATCTTAGGTGAGAATGTGTTATGGAGCTGTATTCTCCATACACTTATGATTTTAGCTTGGGAATTGACATGTCTTATGTTACAGGTCTTCTTGATCGATTGATTCAGGATTTGGGCTAAATTCAACTTGATCCTACAAGGATCATCTTCTGTTATCACTGATAACAGGTCGGTTGCCGATTCGTCGGTTTACGACTCAACTCCAATTTACTCTTGTCACTCAACCTAAAGGCTTTAGCCTTGTGATTTAAATTGTTTTGTTGTATTTTCACCCAGACTTTATTTGAATGACCATTTAAAGAAAGAACTGAGTATTTTATTTTGAGGCGTTGAACAAGTGTGAGGTTTGCATGGTTAAAGCGAGGGGTGTGAGTGCAGAGAATGGTTGAAGTTGATTACGTGTAGTGCATGAACTTTTTGTTGAATCTTTGATGTAATTGTAGGTATGTTTGGTGATTTGGACTTTGGATTTGACTGTCCTCGCTCACATACATATATATATATATATATGGCTGAAAGGAGTCTCACTGTGATTGTGGGAAGTGATCGTCACATATTTATAACCCTCTCTATATATGTAAATACATATATCTTGAGTGTTTCGCGCGGTCTGCTGTGACTACACGTAAGGGTTAAACAGATTGTGCGTTTGAGAAAAGAGGGAGACCCTCTTTCATCCTTTGCTTTTTATAATTTCTATGGTTGGACGTTGTAGTCCGTGGCAGCCGTCAAAGTCAAACCCCTTGATTTCTCCTCAGGCCCTAGGTGAAGGAGCTGGTCTCCAGGGCGATAAGAGGTGATTGCCACCACAGGTATGAAGGTATGAACCTGTGTACCACCCACTCTCCGCAGGGTGCAAAAGAGGGTGTAGTTCCCAACCGCACTTGGCGGTTGTGCAGCGTTGAGAGACCAATCCCTCAAGGCGAGTGTCAGCCGACACTTGAGTGTCGAATACGACCCACGAGGTTAACGAGGACCGCATGAGTATGGGTACTATATAGTACGCCGTCATTGCAACTGCTTGCATATGCTTGCATTTCGAGTCGATATGAGTAAGTCATGCGCCCTCGCGGTTTTATACTAAGTATCGCGCGCGTTGCCTATCCGATTTCCGCATCGGAGAGTTATGAGATGACTACTGAGGGAGTAGGAGTGTTCTCTCGTTGTTTGTTAAGTGTCATTCTGTAAATGTATGTGTGGGTGTGTGGGTGTGCTTTTATTTTTATGTTCTTTATAGTGGTCTACGTGTGGCATGTGGGATGTGTCATAGTCGACCGGCGGTGACTCACGCTTAAGACCTCTGCCCCCCAAGACGTCGGTTCGTATGCGGGTTCGATAGAGGCGTAATAGCGCGCGTACCCCCTATGCTACAACGAACGAGAAACGCCCTCGGCTGGTCCACCTTTGCGATTGCACCTGATTACCTTTCGTACTGTGGACTGGTAGCTCAGCGGGGATACGCTCACCGAAGGGAGGTGACAGCTCCCGCAAGGTAGAGGTAAGTCGTACCTCGAGTAGGCCCTATCCTGTCGTAGGGGCTCGCGAGAGATATGGCTGGCGCACTCGGCCGGAGCGGCTTGCGGAAACTCCATATGCATTTGCGACGAGGATCAGACCGACTCCTGCGTAACGGGGCCGGGAGAGTCCCACCTTGTTTTGTGGGGTGCCAGACCGATGCGCTCGACAATAATACTGCTGCGGGTCTCCGCCACAACACTCTTATCTCGCTCTGCCCAAGCATAGTTCACCATCATTCGAGTCCCAACGGGCATGCTCACACTCAAACCTCTCACAACAGATCGTGGGTGGTGGTCGGTGCACCCGCAAAGAGTCCCCGCCACTCTGATTTCTTCTGCCTTGTGGGTTAGACACCTACTGGCTCACATGCACATTGAACCCCTCCTAGGACAATTGCGCCGCTATCTTCTAACAAATATGTCATCCCAGCCAAACTTCTCGTCTGACAAAGTCTTCCACTTGGATCGAACAGGCCACGGGGCTTGCACTTTGGATCGAGAAGCAAGGGTCGAGCCCTTATTCCACCTTACAAAAATAAGTAAAATAACCGTTAAAGTAGTGGTATTTCACTTGCGCTGTAAAACTCTCACTTTGCAACCTGCATTGGGGTCTGAACTTCGGTCTGTATCTCAACAGTTCACTTGTGTACCAATTGAGATACGCCCATTGGTAACATCGCGGGCCTCGGAACTCGTGCTTGGCCCTGTTCAAAAGGGGACCGCAAGGTTAAAATAAAATAACAATAAAAAAATAAAAATAAAATAAAGACTAGAAGTCGAGAAGCAAGGGACCTTTAAACATTTGTTTAAAATAAAAAACGAAAAATAAAAGAAGAAAAGGAAGTGGGGCCGCTGCCGATGGCCTTTGACGCCGTGCACCCTCAGGCCTCGGAGGGTTACACTTCACCATCGATACAGCACGTACAGCACGCACACCACTCATCAGGCGAGGGCTCAACTTTCCCCTGCACCCGAGCCGTCAACATTATACGAGGCCGTGTCGGACGTGACCTGCAAAAAGTACGCCAAATACCTTTGTAGGGGTATTTGGTACGAGAATGCACGCAAGTGTAAGATTATTCCCTGTTATTGAATAAGTTTTAGTTGTGCAGGATGTTGACCATGATACTTTTGTCAAACTAATCTCATCCTATACATTTTTAGGTCAATGGGTTTTTTATTGTGGGTCCTAGTACTCAAGTTAACTCAACAAACTTTTCATTTCCCCTCTAACCATTCTCTTTATTTATCCTAGGATTGAAAGTTAGTCTGATCATTACTTCTATTCTTAATTCGATATTCAAAATCTCATCCAAAATTTATTCAGTATCTCGCCCCTCTTCCAATGCGACCACAACAATCTAATGACCTCAGCCTCATGGCAACATTTCATGATAATCTTAACTTTTTTAATATCTCATAGTGTATTATTCCCCAACTTCCTCAATATGACTTCTTGCATTTTTCAAAAGCAACTTGTTTCCTTTTTCCATAATTAGGCTAAATCGATAAGTCAATAGTATGAACTTCAAAGATTTTAACTACTTTGAACCTCTATTGTTCACAATTATCATTCTTATATTATTTCTTGCACATCATTTCAATAAGTATAAGCAAATCAAGTTCCAAATTATTTTCAATGAAGGTGCAAAAAAATAGGATGAGTATTGGACAACTGTAAATGTTATAACACTTATCCTAGGATTTAACCATTTTTTTTTACCCCTTCTTCATTTTCAGTTTATCTTTATTAGCCACCTCCTATTTAGTTCACGCTTATAACTTTTAATTATTTCTTTCCTCAAAGAAAATATCTCCTTCTCAAACCATATAGTAAATACTACGAAAGACTTATGCCTAAGCTTCATATACCAAGTATGAAGTTTTGACATATATTTGCATACTTGTGTGAGTTCATCTTAAGTCCTCAATTCACATTTTGTCATTTTATGTACCATAGTTACACAGGGGACATGATTAAATAAACATAAGAAGATGCATGAGACTGCAATGTTTTATCCTATGATTTTCTCCCCGTCCTCTTTTAGCACTTTAAATATATTGTTTCGCATTTCCAATAACCTAACGGGCTTCCATACAGAACAATACAAATATGTGTTGATTATATAACTCTTTTCTAAACACGTTATTTCCCCAACTTCGCAATCTTCATGAATAATCTTCTCATAACCCACTTTAAGTACTTTTCTCATTTTTTCAAACATCTCATACTTTTTTTTATCTACCATCTGGTCCATCTCCCTACTTCGAGGGTAAAAAATCGTAACATCATTATCCTCTATTTCCCATGGCGGTCGTATACATCGCTTAAGATCATGTCGTGCGAGTTTTATCACGTTAAACCACAAGTACACGGCCCCAGCCTTGCAGTTCGATACTTGTCGCCACAAGAAAACGAAGTCGAAACGTCAAACGTTGGGCCTACCGTTGATAAATTCGATCGGCGGCCATATTTTTGTTTCTCGCCTCCAAAATCCGAGGTGTCAGAGGCCCATTTGCCCATGTACTGGTGGTTTAATCTACGTATAGAACTGCCTTGACAACCGACGGACTCGTTTTCGTTTCGCACCTCCAGAATTTGAGGTGTCAGAAGCACGACCAAGGTGCTCATGTACTAGTGGTTTAAGGTCTTTACCTATGTATAGAATTACCTTCACAACTATAATTCTATACCCGATTCTTCATGTATGCTGCCAGCCCCAGTTTATCACCCTCCTCCCTCATTTCACCTCCATTCATAGTTGTCATTCCACCAACTTTTTTTTTTTTCTCTCACCGTATCACTAGGTGCGACAAAATCAAAACTTTTAGTAAATCTTTTATTTCGGCCATCGCACCCCTGAATGTTTGTGTCCTTCTATGATCACCTCTGGTTGAAGTGGAATTGCCATGGTGTCGATCTTAGTACTTGAGAAACCTCCACTAATTACCAATTGTCAGTCGCTGTATAGTAAGGCTTCACTAAATACCACTGTAAGTTAAGATCTTTGAATACATGGCTTACCACCCATACCCAATTTTACCACGAGTGAGATTAACTTATTTTTTTTAGTCACAAGGTGATATTACTCCTACTGGTAAACTACACTTATCCTGCATATGTACTAAGTCCCTTTACTTACTCTCCTAATAGCTATGACTACCCCTTTCGTCACATCCTGTGAAAACCGATGTTAGTGTGATAGAAGTTCTGGTGAAGATGACGAACAGTAACGTACTCCTCATGTCGCTGACACATTACCAGGCAGGCCATTCGGCCTGAAACGGAATAGCGGACTCAACCCCCAACGCCGTTCACTGGGTCACCAAACCGGTAGAATTTTTTTCGTGGGTAACTTACTCGTCACCCTCCCCTGTTTTCATAAAACGGCCAAAAGACAAAGTATGTGCTTGCCCTCAATCGAAAATGGATCAAACCCTCATATGCCTCTTTGAGGGTGCACCTGGGCGAGGCACCATTAGCAATCTCGTTTTTTTTTTTTTTTTTTTTTTTTTTTTGGGGGGGGGGGGGGGGGGGGGGGAACAAGCACAACTTTCATATTATCAATGGAACCGAGGGCTGGGAATTCCTCACAAACAACCCGATAAAAGTACTAGGGTCGGTACCTAACTTTGACTTTTGGAAACCAGGTCTAGTATCCCATAATGATCAGTTCCGAAAATAAAATAAAAAATCAAGTGGGGATCATTCCCCTAACACAACCTCCGAGATGCCACCAATTGCCACAGATTCTAACATAATTTGCAGTTTCTAGTTCCACTACAGTGGGTGACTAATACGTTCCCAAAATCCCAAGGGTGATAACAACCGAGCACACTATTGAGGTCTCCCTACAGAATCGAATCTGGAAAGTCGAGAATCTCTGCCCCGTATCGTACAAAACTATTTCGTACTCGAGGTCATGTTTGTTGTTCTCTGCTTGCGTCTGGTCCAGTCACTTATAGCAATATGTCTGATATCTTGTGTGATTCGGTGTTTTAGTGCAGTGTCCAAGCAAAACTCTCGTCGAAAGAGCTGATTGTTCCTGTCATCCCAAATTACTTTCATAACGACACCCGTTATTGCTTGGGCAACATAGAGTCGATTCTCCTCTTTTTGGTTGTCGCTATTGTGTGTGCTTGAGATAATCCACTCATCCGTTCACTCAAAGGACTTATGAGTAATTTGGTTTCAGTGTCGAACAAGCCAATCACAGATCCCCCTGGACGCAGAACAAGTTAACCAGAGATGACGATCATTCTCCCATATCCACTGACAACGTACACATTTCAACAAGATGGACATTCCTCTCTCGGTCAGACCGACAACCGATGTCGTTGCTGAGAACGTCTTCTGAGAGGGCAAATTATGAAGCTGCTGCCAAATCAAATTTAGCTGAGTTGTAGAAACTGCCAACAAATCGTGTCTCTTTCTTCGTTCAATAACTGAGTTATTTCCACTTATTGAGGTCTCCCTACAGAATCCAATCTGGAAAGTTGAGAATCTATGCTCCGTGTCATACAAAACTATTTCGTACACGAGGTCATGTTTGTTGTTCTTCGTTTGCGTCTGGTCCAGTCACTCATAGCAATATGTCTGATGTCCTGTGTGATTCGGTGTTTTACTGCAGTGTCTAAACAGAAATCTCCTCGAAAGAGCTGATTGTTCATGTCATCCCAAATTACTTTCATAACGACACCCCTTATTGCTTGGGCAACATAGAGTCGATTTTCCTCTTTCTGGTTGTTGCTATTGTGTGTGCCTGAGATAATAACAACCGAGCACACTATTGAGGTCTCCCTACAAAATCCAATCTGGAAAGTCGAGAATCTCTGCGCCGTGTCGTACAAAACTATTCTGTACACGAGGTCATGTTTGTTGTTCTCCGTTTGCGTCTGGTCCAGTCACTCATAGCAATATGTCTGATGCCCTGTGTGATTCAGTGTTTTACTTCAGTGTCCAAGCAGAACTCTCGTCGAAAGAGCTGATTGTTCATGTCATCCCAAATTACTTTCATAACGATACCCCTTATTGTTTGGGCAACATAGAGTCGATTCTCCTCATTCTGGTTGTCGCTATTGTGTATGCCTGAGATAATAACAACCGAGCACACTATTGAGGTCTCCCTACAAAATCCAATCTGGAAAGTCGAAAATCTCTGCCCCGTGTCGTACAAAACTATTTCGTACACGAGGTCATGTTTGTTGTTCTCTGTTTGAATCTGGTCCAATCACTCATAGCAATATGTATGATGTCCTGTGTGATTCGGTGTTTTACTGCAGTGTCCACGCAGAACTCTCGTCGAAAGAGCTGATTGTTCCCGTCATCCCAAATTACTTTCATAACGACACCACTTATTGCTTGGGCAACATAGAGTCGATTCTCCTCTTTCTGGTTGTCGCTATTGTGTGTGCCTGAGATAATCCACTCATCCGTTCACTCAAAGGACTTATGAGTAATTTAGTTTCAGTGTCGAACAAGCCAATCACAGATCCTCCTGGACGTAGAACAAGTTAACCAGAGATGACAATCATTCTCCCATATCCACTGACAACGTACACATTTCACCAAGATGGACATTCCTCTCTGGTCAGACCGACAACCGATGTGGTAGCTGAGAACGTTTTCTGAGACGGCAAATTATGAAGTTGCTGCCAAATCGAATTTAGCTGAGTTGTAGAAACTGCCAACAAATCGTGTCTCTGTCTTCGTTCAATAACTGAGTTATTTCAACTTATTTGGTTGTTTTTTTAACCTTACTCCTGAACCGAGATGTACCCACTTTTGAATTGTACTCATCTAAAAATATTGTTCGGGTCCCTACCGACCAACCTAGTGACTGAAAGTCTACATCAGCATATTCCACTGCTTGAATTCCCATTATGTAGTATCCACCCGTCTTCCTCAAGATTGTGCCTTGTGCATTTGCACTGTGATCTCGATTTCTGACAAGCCCTCCAAGGATTCACGTCTCACAAATTTTGATATGGTGAGTGCCCTTGAAAATCCAGATGTGTCATGAATTTATCATCTTTGAGCAGCGCATCTCTCTATACCTAGGCCATCCTTAATTTGGTAAACTTGAACTGAGTTTCCAAGTCGCTGCGACTGATAATACCATAACCCAACAACTGACCCATCTTGGTTAACTAATAATTGTTTCCACGATCAAGGGATAGCAACTGTCAGCATTTGCAATCTCTCCCCTACTCTTCGCAATCTTCCTAGTTGAATCCTAAGTTGCTGTTCTGTTTTCTAGGTTCCACTATCCCAATTCCATAAGTCTTTTAATCTCACCACTCCTCTCTCTATCCAAGATTTTCCAAACATACCTGATGAGTCATGGACACAAAACTCCCGCCCTCAGGATCGACTATCAATGAGTTCTCAAATAAGATCTGAGACAGCACCGATTCCTTAGTAGTTGGGTGTATTCTCTGAGTATGAAACAACTTTTGCTACGCATAAAAAATATTTTTTCAAACTTTTGACTTAGGCCTTTTGTTAATATAAAACTTAATCTGTAAGCAGGTGAGGACATCCTCTTCCTAACTCAAGGACCATTCTTTCGCCAAAATATATAACGCCATATACAACCGACAATGTCTTGTGTCTTCTAATAGGGCTCTGACCGACCATTTGGCTAGCTAAGCCAAATTCTGTCTTTGTGGTTCAAGTAGTCCCAAGGAACTCTCTCAACTTGGGAAGGTGACTCCCAAAACACCTTTGTCATTAAACCTTCTTGGTCCTCTCCCTCAAGCTTCCACAATACTTTGGTTGCTGCTTTATTGATCGTCTTGTATGCCGCATCGCCCTACAAATGAACTGCAAGAGTGAACTAATGTACAACAAATCTCGTCGAAGAAATCATCAAGGCTCTACCTACCAGTGATAGGTGCCTTGTATGTTTTCAGCTAATTAGTCTGTTCACCCCTCTTTCTTCAAGTATATTGTCATGAAAAACTTCGTTGTTTACGAGTGACACTTGAATGCTAAGGAATTGTTCCAATGTATTTGCTGGGACCGCCCTCAATCCCTAGTTTACTATCAGTTGAAACTCTTACAGAAGGAAGTAAACTGACTTGTTCCAGTTAATTGAAGTCTCAGATACATCAAAATAGGTATTTAATATACTCCTAAGATTTATTATATTAGATCTTATATTCCTACATGCCAACGTAAAATCGTCTGCCAATGCGCCCTCTTTCCGTTCTTTCTGATTTAATAATTCCAGTCCCTCGACTCATTCAGTATGTCTTATGTTATCCAATAAGAATTCTAAATGAATAACAAATAGTAGAGAGGATAGAGGGCAATCCTGACGGAGCGATCCGCTTAAGAAAAACTCTTGGGAAATTTGTCCGTTCATCATAACTGAGGCTGTTGCAGGAGACATTCAATACGAATATAGGTCTTTAGTTTCGGACATCCGCTTTCTCATCTTTTTCTCGTATATCAGCGAGATGATATCCTTTGTCATACCCCTTGTCAGTTCTCCACCCATCCATTCATTATTATAGATATTAAGTACTTGGGGGTCATACTACCAACTATAGTTCTATTGGTAGACCATCATCTCCAAGAGTTTTTCTTTTGGTCATACATTTCGCCGCCTGTTTCAGTTGTTTTGAGGAGATGGGTCTATCCAGATCTATCCTGGCCGTAGTGGTTAACTGTACGTACGTCCGATTCCAGAAATCTGAGTTTTCTCTTAAATCTGTCTCCATACGATTGAAGGGTCTACGTTAAGATGGTATATCCTGAAAATAGAGTCTTGCAAATTCACACATTTTTCCAAGGTCATCAGAGATCACGGAGACTGTTGCAAAGGGGTGTGCCAACTCATTCATTGACACTATGGATTTTTAGAGGATTAGTCTACGAAAGGTTTCCTTTTTCATTTGGTTCCCTATTATAATATTACGTTATGCCAACCACGTCTGTCATTGTTCCTGCCTTTTTATTTCCATATGTTCTAGTGTAGAAGACATTTTTTCCTTCTTGTAGACCAATAAATATCTGAGATGGGGCGTTTACCAAATCCCTGCTAGACTTTGACCACTGTTGCCAAGAGTTTCCGTTTTTCATCATTTCTATATTAACTTTAATCCTTGAGATAACATTTAGTGAGCCTTGCAATATACGCAGACCTACCTCAATCCAATCCGTCTCACATTCGAACATGTATCTAGATTCTTCCCATTGTTGTAGATGTTGTTGAATCCATTTGATCACCTGATGAGTTCAATTTAAAATAAAAGTTGCAAAATTTTTCTTTTTGTGTTACGTTAAAGGTTTAAAGGTTGTTGTCATCGGATTATGATTTGATAAAAACGCAGCAGTGACCTCTACCTTGATACACGTATTCCATGCATCCCCTTTCATCATAAAATAATCCAACCGTTTCCTCACCGGTGGAGTCTGAGACCCGTGACAGGTGTAATCTGTAGTTTCATCATT
Organism: Chara braunii; assembly: GCA_003427395.1. Lineage (NCBI taxonomy): Eukaryota > Viridiplantae > Streptophyta > Charophyceae > Charales > Characeae > Chara > Chara braunii. Next base: position 110,322 of record BFEA01001166.1, read on the forward strand.
TAATATTCTATAGGCATTCAACAGGCCTTGAGAGATCATGAAGGAGTTTAACAATCTACAATCAGATTTGATTGGTTCCCTCTTTGGGCTATCTAGCCCCGGGTTCAGAACTCCATTCCAGTCTGCACCAATCAGTAGATGCTCAGAGTCCGGTAGTAGACTTGGGAGTTATGAGAAAAATGTAAGTCTCTCCTTATACTCAACTGGTGCATAGATGAATATCACTGTCCATGTAGCATCTTCTAGAGTGAATTGGACTCAGATCCAACACCCCCATATATCATTCATCTGATTTAGGATGAAGATTTTTAATTTTTTATGAAATAGTACCCCCACACCACCTCTCGTCCCCTGAGTTGTTGTCTCTCATAGCAGGGGCCCAAAACTGCAGCCCCTGCCACCATTTCATGTCATTTACGATTCTGTCTTCATCTAACTTAGACTCATGAATGCATACAATTTGAACGTTGTTTTCATGGAGTCATGTTCTCAGTCTATTTCTTTTGTACTTATTGTTCGTATTACATAATCCGCGTACGTTCCATAATGCAATTCGCAGCTTGCCTCTAAGAGGCATGGCCTAATCCCTGGCTATAAGTGCCTTGAATGTGACCATTATCCTCTATCCCCAATTCTCCCTGTTTCCTTCGTAGAATGCTCTCCGCCCCACTTGTCACTGCCATCCCATGGTCGTCTTTGTGTGTCTACCAAGGATTTGTTGAATAGAACCTACTTTTGGACCGAATGGAATAACCATTTGGCTATTGTACGGACATAGAACCAGGTTTTAAAAATAATATGGTCCAGTCCTTTGTTCAATGGGGAGCTCAACCACTGCAGTGGAAACCAATTTTTATCTGGTTGTTCCAACTGTAGTTTAATCTGATTTGTCATTCTGCCATCAAGGAACACATAGTAGATACGGGCTCTATTACCATGTAGGTCTTGAGCCGTATCCACTCCTACTTGGAGGAGAGAGATCATTCTTAGGTTTAGGCAGACCGGGACCTGTTTTTTTACCTTCGAGATAATTGCTGCTTCTTACCACGTTGTGTCCGCTTCTGCCGTGGGAAGTTTCATTGTTCCATCTGCAAGCAGAATCGACATTACCATTACTCCCTGCGTGGAGTTCGCTAAGATTAGGGGGATTAATATCTTAGGGATATTACTATCCTCAGCGCCAAGTGTTTGCATAGGGCCTACATTTGTAAAGCTCAAAGTCCCCCCCAGTTTCTTCATTCCCTGACTCTTTTCACTGGTCATTCCAACGTCATCACCATCTCCATTGCCATCACCCTTTGATCCAATCCCACTGCCTGGTCCAACCGGTACCCACTTCTGGGATTGCCAACTACTGTCCTCCTTTGTTTTCCCTTTCCTACTCTTCTTCTCTTTGGCCAGCACCCTGGCTGCCTTTTTCGTCATATTTGATGAGGTGTTCCCTCCGTCTTCTTCTTCCTCTCTCTCTTCCTCTTCTTCCATTTCCACTTCAGACTGATCCCTTCCCATCCTTTCCCGTGACCCTGATAGAGTCTCTTTCGATTAATACCCCGTCGAGTCTCTTTCTCCCCGACTTACGACTGTCGGAGGAGCTCGCTGTTCTTTCATTTGGTTTCCTGACTTTCTGATTTTGACCTCATTTCCGACTCTGCCTATCTCAGGAGGGGAGAGTTTCTCTTCTTCGTTATTTAAAGGATTATACTCATGTTCTACCCTCATTGGACAATGTTCATCTCATTCGTCATAATAAAAGGTTCGACACAAGGTACACCAGGGAATATTTGCTGATATTACCTCAAAGTAGTAATTCCCCGGGTTGGGAATTCCTACTACTAGACGTGGTTTGACCCTTGCAACAACTTGAAATTCCATATTAAACCTTACTGTGCCCAATTTCGGTTCTTCATCATCCTGTTCTGTAGAGTGTTGCCTAACGATCGTCCCGAAGGTGTTTTCGATGGCCGTTGATAATGCGGACATCAATTGAAGTGGCACCTATGGACATCGCACCCAGAAAATCTTTTGTGGTGAATCCTTGTATTGTTTCATTTCAGCAAGCGTAATCCATGGTAGAAATTGGACTCTGAATTATTTCCCTTCCACAAAAAATTGATCGGCTCCTTTGTGTATCATCCATTCAATCACGTTTGTTTGTGTTGAGACAAAGGAGCATATATTCTTCCCTTCACTTTGGTAGCGGTCACGTTCAGTTCCTTCGTCAATCAAGTCTGCGTCATACCACACATTTTCATAAATTCTCACCAACTTCTTTTTAAGGTTGTTGGACAGAGTGAAAGCATCGTTAATAATCAGAATCGTAACCGCATGTTGTTTCAACCACTGTACATTGATGTTCGAAAATCTCTCACTCAGGTCAAACCTTGTGAGATCCTCAGTCAAAGATGGGACCCCGATTTTTAAACCTGAGGGGATGATTGCATATGCGAAACATGCGTCTAAAAGTGAGTTTATTTGTTCATTTTCTTCCTCGGTGTAATCCCTTCAAGGTATGACAATTTCCACATTTTTTCCCATCACCCGTATTTCATGTGGTTGTTCCATCGACATCACACTGAGCTGCGTCAATAAATGAAAGGTTAAAATGATAACAATCAAGAGACTCAATACATCTAATATAATCCAATGCTTCAATAACTAAATATACTTCAGTTTTTCATCCCTTGGAGAGATCAGAACATTCATAACGCCCAGTTTCGGATATGGGGCTTGTTAGATACTCCTCGTAGCGTCCTCGGGGCCGAAGGAAGTTTCCTTCGGGGTTTTGAAGGAAATTTTTGTCGTCGTTCCACCTATCCTTGGGTGGTCTCCCGAGGATGATTCCTTTTGGTACCCCGCGGTCATTTTCATAATATTATAGCCGACAGTGGGGGGGACAATGCCTTGGTTCATTGGGTGAGTCCGACTCGAGACGGTGTGGTCCAGCTGTCAATTTGAAAGGCACTGGCGACGAGAAAAAAAAAACCTTAAAAAACAATGGACCTTCCCGTTCGAAAATCAAATTTTGAATTGGGTGCTGGACGTGACGACGGTGGCGCGGGGCAGTTGACGTCCATATTGGCGATGGGGGAGACGGGCATTTGCAGCGACGCAGTGGAGTCGTCATAAGTCGTCACGAATTTGTGAGCGCCGCTCGAAGGTCCATTGTCATTGCCTCCTGTCGCCACGCGTATGTATGGAGTCAAGCACACATCTACGACTTGGCGCTGAGGTTACCGTGGTTCGTATGCTGTTGTATTTTCGTAGTTGATGAGCATTGCAACACGTGTGCCGATGGAGGGCGGCGGCAACCATGGACGTGCGAAGTTGACAACGACCGAGAAGACGGTCGTGGCGGCGGCCATGACGACCGTGCTCTTTCATTGTTAGCATGAGAGGGCATTGGGAAGAATGAGAGCACAGATCCATGCGAGGAGGAGGAGACGCTTCATCATGTCCCGGTCAAAGGGTTGGATATTGTGGTCATCACTGAGGCTATACTTCAGGTTTGCTGCGCCATGGGTTGCAGTGTTCTTCCACGAGCGACGCCAGTCGCTGCAATACTGGACTTCATGGACGATGATCGTCCAATTGTGAGAAATTAGAGGGGCAAAAGACCACGACGACAACGATCCACAAGTGCAGACTTCGACGGTGACAGGTGTCACGCGATTGCGATGGTGGCCACACAAAGTGCCTGGTGAAATTCGAGATGGCGACGTCAACTCCCGCGATGGCGATGGTGATGGCGACACCGACGATAGCCAAAGGATGTTAAAGGCGATGACAGTTGTGGGAGATGACGATGGCGACGACGATGCGGGATACACGACGATGATGAGTGCAAATGAATAAGGTGGATGGAGCAGAAGCGATGACACACGTATGTTGAGGAGGACACACACGACGAAGATGACGGTGGTCATCTCATGGAGGCGAGACGGGAAAATCTAGTAACGACGATGATGCAGACGAGGCGAAGGCCATCCTACAAAGGCGATGCCGCGTGTACGCCTAGGCACCCTGCCGAGGATGCATATGTGGAACAGGTGAAGCAAAATCGCGACTACGACAGGGCTGTTACTCCACGATGACGGAGGAAGTCCGCCAAACGGTGACGATGAAAGGAACAAACGGTAGAGGACAACATACGATACATGCACTATAATGTTTTCCGTCACCGACATGAGCAGGGATGCGGGAGGGATCGGGTAAAATATTCAATTTTCCCGATCGTTGAACCCCTACGATGCTGGCGGGACGCACCGTGACGCAGCCCCAATTGAAGACGAACCCCGAAGACGGTCGTCCTCCAAGAGTAACCGTTGGTGACCCGTTGCCTGAAATCCCAATGTTGAGGCTCGAAGATGTCCGTGCAGCCGCTGGCAGCTCCAAGGGACCTCGTGCCCCCTCTCTCTCTCTCTGGTAGGCCCCCCCCTCCCTCTCTCTCTATTTCTTTCTCTCTCTCACACTCATAACAATAAATGGAACAAAACTCTCTCTCTCTCTCTCTCTCTCTCTCTCTCTCTCTCTCTCTCTCTCTCTCTCTCTCTCTCTTGTGTTACTCTTAGTCTCATTGATTTGGCTACCTTAGGGCTGCGTTCCCCGCGCCCACACGGGAGACAATTTTTGGCGTCCGCTTGATAAGGGGCTAGGTCCCACTGACATTTACACGAATTAAGCGATATTGACCGTGGATAGCAAAGATCAACGGCCAGATTCTCGTAATCCGTGCAAGTGGGACCTTGCCCCAGGGGGGAGGTCCCACTAGCAAAGTGGATTGGATTGAAAGTCTGAATCTCAATGTTCGCAGCCCGTCAGGGGTGCGTTTTATGCCCCTGAGAACATTTTTCGTCATTGGAAGGCTGGAAAAACAAGGCATGGCAGTGTAGGGGGGGTAGCATCTTATTTGAAACTGCAGGACCGGTAGCTGCCCGTGGGACTGCACGGGTTTTGGTCGAAAAATTGAAACAGGGCCAAAGCAGCAGCGGGCGCACCCGTTGCCTCACTTTCCACCCGTTCCCTCTTGGTAAGTCAAATGTCTCTCTTCTTCTTCCCTCTATTTTCAGTTCAGTGCACTGGCCCTCACCCTAACCAGATGCATGCGCCACTTTTACGATCACGACATCAACGGCAAGTAGCGACTTCGATCCCGAATGGGCAACGACTACAAACATGAACAAGTCATAGTTGTAGCTCGGCGCGAGTGGAGGTCCCAAAGTAGACTCGCCCACTATGGATAGCTCCGAACTATTGGTGGAGGACTGGGCCCGCTAAAAAACAGGTCCAGCAAATACCTCTGAGCCTCACCACACCACAGTTCACAGCCCGTCAGGGGGCATCAACGAACAAACTACGGGTTGCGCACCCGTGCCCTCACGGTAAGTCAATAGAAAGGCGCAGAAAACCAAGATTGGCTATGGGAAGGCACACCGGTCAGGACCGGGCGCTAACGCACAACTCGCCGCGGCTGTCACGGCGTTACGAATTGGTCATCAACTTCTATGTTGTTGACGTCGTGGTCGTCAACTTCTATGTTGTTGACATCGTGCTGCTCACCCGCGATAGTTCTGCTATGGCGGTAGGGTTCGAGGATGTCCTCTCCCCTAGAGAGGATACGACTTCCTTTGAAATCGCGTCCATCCCCCGAGATCGGCTCGTCTCCTGACCTTGCTCCAGCAGAGACTGATTTTGGTGACCAACGAACTTTTGACATCCGAAGGTGACCTGGCGTATACTAGAGAGAGAGAGAGAGAGAGAGAGAGAGAGAGAGAGAGAGAGAGAGAGAGAGAGATTTTTATTCCGTTTGTTGATACGCGCGCGCGAGAGAGAGAGAGAGAGAGTGATAGAGAGAGAGAGCGAGAAATAGTTTTGTTCCGTTTGTTGATACGTGAGAGAGAGAGAGAGAGAGAGAGAGAGAGAGAGACTGAATGGCAACATTAAATATGGGTCAAATTGGGGCCGCGATTAGGCTACCAGAGTGGCCCGGGGTCAGTTGTCCGGCCGGGCCAAAATAGTTAA
>BFEA01001167.1:27379-39820 GCA_003427395.1 Chara braunii
TGGCGAAATTCCTTTACTATGCCCCCCTTTAACACCACAGGCCGGGGAGTTCGACGTGCATGCGAGTCGGTGGGTGATTAGCCCACGAGGCGGAAGAAACCTRAKTGGCKGGGASCCTCTGTGGGGGCACCATTAGGAGGTTGCCGGGATTTTGGCTGTGCGGAAGGCTGGCTCASCGGCAGCCTGCAGGGACAGATGAAACCCGCCCCCACCTTGGCCATCAAAKTTTTCATTTGAAAATATTTGCTACTACCACCGAGATCTGCACCGGAGCCRCCTTACCTGGACCTCAGGCTCCGAAGATCGSCAGCGGGGCTCTGGTGGAGCCCACAACTTTACTGCCCACAYRGGCGGTSGTCGGACTTAGGTAGAGGCRYGGAAGACTAATCRTACCSTYTAGKAGTAGACGGTCTCCTTGGGGCTTTTTCCTCAGGAAASAGTCGGGGGGCTRCGAYYGGGCTGTGCTGGYGGTGTAGTGCGCTAACGTGGTGGGCCGCGGGTCATCAGGTTGCGCCAGGCCAAAGGGAGCGTGGTAAAGAGGGGAGGGCCGACGGACAGGGCACTACGGGRCRACARTCGGGCAGGTGCTARGGYTGTGAGGCGGAGCAGTGTAGAAGGCCGGATGCGACGGACAGCGTCGGGTTGTGCGGCATGCCCGCACTCCGCCGTTGGAGCTAGCCTGCGAAGGGGGAGAGAACCCGGACGTAGGGTCCTGCCAGGTTCGTGCGGGAGCGGACTGGGCGATGGCGGAGCCGGGCGGAGGGAATCACGTCGAGAGAACATAACTCTCTCGATTCTTGATGAAATTGAGAGAGGAAGGGGGGGATCCTGGGGTTTTGGCCCTGGGCGAAGCTGATGGTAAGGGTAGATTACAAGGAGGATTAGTAGTTTGAGCGATAGATGAGAAAGGAGCCTCGGGGAGATATGGCGGAGGGGGCTATGTCAGAAGGGGAAAAACGAGCATCTCGCTCGTTTCTGAGTGAAAACGAGCTAGGAAGGTTTTAAATCGGGGGTTTTCGAGGGTCGCGAACCCGATTTTGATGTTTGTTTTGGATGAAAGTTAGTATAGAGTGACTTAGTAGTTAGAGGGCTTGCGCGAAGTGGTTGAATCGATGGCTATGGAGAGAGGAAAGATGAACAACTCGCCCGGTTTTCAGCGAAATCGAGCAAACAAAGGCTCGTTTCTGGGGTTTTCAGGAGGTGCGGACGTGTTGCCACCATCTGTTTTACTGATGGGCTAGTGGGTTGGCCGGGGAGGACCCTGAAAGCTGCGCCCAAGGAGTGACTGATGGGCTAGTGGGTTGGCCAGGGACGACGCTGAAGGCTGCGCCCAGGGAGTGACTTGAAAAGGTAATGAATCTTTCCACCTTTTAGCGAAAGATTCATTCGTATACTTTTAGTCCACTAAGGGGGGGGCCATAGTGCGAGGCAAACTGGGGCTGGAGACTTACCTATTGGCCGAAGCGCCGCTCCGCTGTCGGTTGAAGTTTGCATACATAYAKAGAGAGAGAGAGGAGGAGACAGGAGAAGAGGTAGGGGCGGGGCACGTACCTGGCCGGGACGAAGGTCCGCTGGGTTGATCTTACAGCGAAAGATAAAGACACCTCCCGCTGGTCACGTTCATCCCTGAAGCCGAAGCGAGGTTGAAGGATTGATTGCTGRCCAGTAATTTCGAGTGGGCGCACGAGGTAGGAAGGCCASGTATGGCGCCATATTCGAATGAACGAATMACTCGATTYTGCTCCTTCTGCCGACGGAGGCAACGCGAGCCAGGTCGTGGGGTCGAAGACTTATCGTACTCTTCCATGACTTGGCGGTAGATCCCTCCGAATAAATGCCCATTCCGATTGATGGGAGGGGCGTGAGGTCAATCACGACGTTGGAAACTTACCAGTGGGCCAGTGTGTGGATGCAGCGAGGAGGCATCGAGGTGGTATGGACACGTCTGTGATCTGGCAATAAGTTCAGTCTGTTTTCACTCATCAAGAACACAACTTCTCACTATCGCGGTTTATCAGCAGGAGAAGTAGCCTTATTTTGCTCACGTTGGGCTTGCCATGGTAGTGGGTAGCCATCCTCGAGGAAGCTAGCTAAAGGGCTACAGAGACCTGCCTAGTGGTGACTACGCTAATTGACCCGTCGAAAAGAGCATTGAGAATGAGGCAGCAGGAGGGGAGAATTACAAGTTGAGTGAGGATGCTACTGAGTTAAGCGGAAGAGAAAGAGGTGCAAGCTGTGAAGCTGCAGCATGCTTGCTGCTCTCTTGTCGTCGGCACCACAAGGTTCCTCGACTGCTGTGCTGCAACAGTTGTTGCCTGGTTACGGTGGCATTACCGTACTTACATCATTTTCACTGCGCGCTGCGGCACAGTGTACGACATACTCCAAATTTTCAAAATAGAGAGCAGGCATGGGCTTTCCAGGCGCAACCTTCTAAGAATGGAAGCGGCGATTTGACCTTGAGAAGGAGATTCATTTCTGCAGTTTAAAGAGAGTGAGGGAGTTGTGAAAGGGGTTTTCGATGCGGATTGGGATTTATTAGGCAAAGGCTACTTCGACATTTTGACTTCTGCGTTGACTAAGCTGCTACAGTTTTTGACCACCATTGCGGGGTCCTCAGGCGAGTCAAGGAACCAAGGTCCTCTCGCGCGAGTCTAAGAGCACCTTTCTTGTATCTGATCGACTCAAACCTTCTCCCTTCTGCCCTTCTTACTCTAAGTCTAGTCTGTTGGTTCTGAGAGGAAGGCGGCAGGCGGGATTGCAACCCGTAGGACCGCAGCAAGACTCTGTGGGGAGTCATCCCACCGATTGCGGGAGCTCTGCCGGAACTCAAGAGGAGTTCTGGAAGCAGGGAATTGAAAGGTAATCATTGCTCTCCTTCTATAGGCCCAGTTATGACCCCTATCTGTACCGTCTGTCGTGTTTTGACTGAGTATATGGCGTGCATCCCTACTTAGACTTTTGTTTGACTTTCAGGACCTGAACCAGATAAAGTAAAGGAATGCTTGAACAATCTCAGATTCAGTTTTATTTTGTTGTATGAAAATCAGATTGCTAAAAGGAATTGCATCCGGGGAAGGCAGGATGGAGGAATGTTTTGATTGAGGGTTTGACTGGGTCATTAAGGCTGGGAAGTCCCCATAAGTTTGGAGAGACTCAGTGCTTTGTTTATTTTGGTTTGCATGGAGCGTCAAACCCTTCTAGAAGTTTAGGGGGTCTGATTGCTCATGAAGGGTCAGACTATTCTATAAATTTAGGTGACCTGACTGCTCTGACTTGTGAGGGCTGACTGTGGTTGGTTTTTCAGGGACCAAGTGCATTCTGTAAGTTCAGGTGTCTTGGTCGCCTTGTTTATATTGGGTTTTCTACTGTTTATTTGGTTTTGAACGAGGAGGTCTAAGCCGTTCTATAAGTTTAGGTGGCTTAGCGTCTTCCTGCCTTTATTATGTAAAAATGAACCTGACGGAGGGCAGATCGTTCTATAAGTTCAGGTGATCTAGCCCAATGCCACGCACAGAATGGATCAGAGAGAAACAAATCAGGCAGAGAGTCAGATTGTTCTGTAAGTTCAGGTGGTCTGACTCAAAGCCTCGCACATGCTAGAACCCAAATTTTACAACTTGGCTATACTTTACTATTATTTAAGAACGAGCTAATCAGACTGTTCTATAAGTTTAGGTGGTCTGACTATAGCCTATCACAACTTGAAGAGAGTATAATTAAGAATAAAATTGATGGTAAACTGAGGCAGACTGAACTTAAGTTAGTTCAGTCATATGCAACCTTAGAAGACAAAGGTGAAGACATGTATATATAACTTGGATATTTTAAACAGTTCAGGGCGACTAAAATGGGCTAGTCATATGCCCAAAGAAGAGAGAAGTAGTTGTGCCCTCCGTTTTGTGTATACTCTTTGGCTAAGTTAGGCGCATTCCATAAGTTTGGGTGGCCTGAATATATGTCTTATGAAAGCGTGGTATAAAAGGTTATATCACTGAAAGACTATGAATTATTGTTTGGACAGATGAACCTAGGATGGTGAGAGTACTTACCTTTGTGAGTTGGCCTGCATTTGGCTGAATGAGGTTACTACTTGGTCTGAGTTTCAGTTTGATAGGTAGTTGCTTTAGTTGCTCACCACGTGCTAGAGCGATAGGAGTTGGTTTCAATTCCTGCATTTTCTGTGATAACTTTTTTTACTTAGGTCAATTCTTGCATTTTCTGGGATCATTTTTTATACTTGGCTTTGTGTAAATCTTGGCGAGCTACTCTACGGGAAGCACTACCGAAATTTTTACAAATCCAAGAAGTTAGTCAGCTTTTGACTTGTCAAAAGTTCAACTTGGCTTTTCTTTATATCTGACCTAGTAAAAATCTGGAAAGTCTCCTTTTCTAAAGGGAATGCTGCCCAAATTTTTGCTAATTCAGGGAGTTAGACAAAATTGGACTTTGAGAAGTCAAAGTTACTTTCAAATTCTGGACTAAGCCTTGTATGAATTTTGGAAAAAAAAATTTCTAGAGGGAGTGCTGCCGAAATTTCTGCAACACTAAGGAGTTGGCTAAATCTTCTCTAAGTTGAACTGAAGTTGTCTTTTGAGTTCATATCTGACTTAGTGTAAATCTGGGAAGTCTCCCTTTCTAAAGGGAGTGCTGCCCAAATTTTTACTAATTCCGGGAGTTAGACACAATTTGACTTTTCAGAGTAAGAGATTATTTCTGCCTTCATATTTGGACTTATATAAATTCTGAAAAGACACTTCTCCTACGGGAAGCGCTGCCGAAATTTTTTTAGTTTAGTGGGGATAAATTATATTTTGACAGGTGGCGATTCTGGCGATCCACCCTGAATAGGGGAGATTCTGCCATTAGTCTACCTTTGCTTTGGGTACTCGTTTAAAGGTAGGTTTTAACTTAGTTAATTAGGATGCTTGAGTAGGATCGTGATATGGGGACTATTTCTCATGGACTTATAGGTTTAGCTTGGGGCATTGATCTGTCACGTGTTACAGGTCCTCTTGATCGTTTGATTCAAGTTCAGGACTAGATTCAGCTTGATCTCTTGAGGATCATGTTCTGTTATCACTGATCACAGGTCGGTTGCCGATTCGTCGGTTTACGATTCAACTCCAATTCACTCCTGCCACTCAACCTAAAGGCTTTAGCCCTCTGGTTTTTCTGTTTTGTTGTGTTTTTACCTGGACTTTATTGAATGGCCATTTAACAAAGTTACTGAGTATTTTGTTGCCTGGAAGGTGCGCTAAGGTTGAGGTTTGCATGGCTAAAGCAAGGGGTATGAGTACAGAGAATGGTTGAAGCTGACCCCGTGTAGTGCATGAACTTCCTGGTTGAATCTTTGATGTGATTGCAGGTATGCTTGGTGATTCGGACTTGGGACTTGACTGTCTGCGCTCACATACAAATATATATGGCTGAGAGGAGTCTCACTGTGACTATGAGAAGTGATCATCCTATATTAATAACCCTCTCTATATATGTGTATATATATGTCTCGAGTGTTTCGTGTGGCCTACTGGGACCGCGCGTAAGGGTTAAACAGATTATGGGTTTGAGAGAAAAGGGAGATCCCATTTTATCCTTTGCTTCTTAGAGATTTTATGGTTGGACGTTGTAGTCCATGACATCCGTAAAAGTCAAACCCCTTGACTTTTGTCCAGGCCTGGAGTGGGGCTCATCTCCAGGGCAGTAAGAAACGACTGCCACCACAGGTATGGACCTGTGTACCACCCACTCTGCACAGAGTGCAGAAGAGGGTGTGTGGTCTTCAACCGCGCTTGGCGGTTGTCCAGCGTCGAGAGATTAACCCTCAAGGCGCGTGTCAGCCGACACTTGAGTGTCGAATGCGACCCTCGAGATTAACGAGGACTGCATGAGTGTGGGTACTACATGGTACGCCATCATTGCGACTGCTTGCGTACATTTGCATTGCTAGTCGATATGAGTAGGCCCTGCGTCCGCGCGGTTTCGTACTAAGTCTCGCGTGCGACGCCTATCCGACTTCCGCATCAGAAAGTTATGGGATGGCTACCGAGGGGCTAGGAGCGTTGCCGCGTTGTTCGGTGTGTGTGTGTGTTTTATTTTTGTGTTCGTAAAGTGGTGTGCGCGTGGTGTGTGGGATGCGTCCTAGTCAATTAATGACGGGCCGCGCTTGGGACTTCAGCCCCCCAAGACTTGGCTGCGGTTGTCCGCTGCCAAGGGGGATTCATAGGTTCTATGTCTGGATTGCTCTTCAAAATGAGGGTAGAGACATTGCGCAGAATCCACGTCTGGTGTGGATTCAGAGGTGAATGGAGTGACCGCTTCCTTGGATGAAGGATTGTCTCATGGAGTGGTCGATRTGCAAGGCCTGCCCTAAGGAAGGTTGCAATCCTGTGTTACTGTTCCCCTRAAAGATGGCTTTGAAGTTATAGATTGTCTTGTAAGTAGTAGTGAGACCCACGCCAAAACTATGTTCGTGGTCCATAGTGGGGTCTTGTTGTTGTATCTCTTGTGATAAAATAACTACACTACTACTGAAAAGGAGGAAAGTGTTTGAGCCTTGTAAGACTTTGGTCTGTGAGGGAAGCATCTACTACATGCCGCAGGGAGGTAGGGGGTGAATCCCCAACTTTCTTTGTGACAAGTGGGTTCACCGACACAGGACAGGACACCCCGAAGCATGTATGGTGAGGTTGTTTACCTTGTCGGCAGAGGTCTGGGAGGAACGAATGCTAGAATCAGAGAGAGCAACATGGAGGCTTAATCCTTGAGCGGGGCTCGAGGGTTTGAGATGCTATCCATTCTAAAAAGGGATTACACTGCCCCTCGCCACATTATACTTCTGTCAAAGCTGAGGAGTAAAGTGTGATGCGTTGGTTGTTATTATGTCTGAGAATGCTGTTGGTTCGCAATTCCATCTTTTGTTATGGCCTATTCATTATATGGTATACTTGTTGATATAAGTTTATCCTTACGAGGTGGTTGTATATGTTTTTGGTAACAAACTAGTCTGAGTGCGATGTATTTGATTTTTATGAGTATTGTTGTTACCAACTATTAAGATGATATATCATCTTTCCATGATATATTATTATTATAAAATATTTTCGATAGCTGTGAGTGAACGATTATTATAATATATTACCATAAGTTTCTCTAAGTGGGATTGTCGCAAATGAAGGAAGGGACAAATTTTAGTGAAAGGTGATTTAAGGTTAAAGCTTTAGTAGTTGAGGTCGTAGAATGCGATTGTCAGCATGGTAACGGAAGGCGTATGCTGGATGTTTGTCTGTCATGGGCAGAACCCAGACAGAGCTAAGGCAACTCAGGATGCCTTCCGCTAGGGAAGATCCCAATATGGCCTTGCCAGCTGAAAGGGAAGGCGGACTCGAGATGTCCTTGCCAAGACGGGTTAAAAAGGGGGAATATATTTCTTCTTGGTGGGGCGTACAAATGGATATGGGTATCTTCGCCTGGATCGAGTCTGGTTTCGATGACAATCAGGATCGCGCGATTGTGATGGTGACCGTATACGCTCCGTCGTCGTTCTGGGTCCTGCATGGGATCGAGTTGACATTGGGGAATGAGAGTCTGCTTACAAGACCCCTGAGGGTAGCTGAAAAAGCTGCAGCAAAATGGGCGAGAGACAGGGTCCGTGAGGGAGAAGAGCAGGTGGAGACCCATTTAGAGGTTAAGCGTGCTGAAGAGTTTGTACTTCCTTCAGCCCCGTTAAGAGTTGCTCTGTCAAATTTTATCGTAGAGAAGTGTTTTGGGGGACATGCAAGGGTAGAAGTTGCAGCAGAAGCCGCCTTGAGAGCGCGAGAATGGGGGTGTGGGCGTTATACGTGTGAAATGATTTATGGCCTATACTTAGACTTAAGGTTTTTACCTCCTAGTCATGGGTTCAGAAATATGGTCAACGTGGTTGACGMTTATGCTACATCCCATGACCCTGACGAGAGAGCTCAAGATTGGGATGAAATTTGGGCAGTGGCAGGACGATAGGAAACGTCCTCATATTCTGCTAAATGCTGCTCCCGTGGACTYGTCTATGRCCGTCTTACTATGTAGTACAAGAAATGRGGGTCAATGAYRTTTGCAGCAATGATTAYTGTCTGCCTATAGCCAATGTTGARAGMTGTCTATGTAAATTGTATATTGTTTAGTACCCCTGAAGGTAGAGCAGGGTGACTAAAATTTTGAATGTTGTTGTATGAACGACATGAATGGCGGTAAARGGATAAGGCTAGGGAGAGTACAGTAGTGAAAGAAGGAAACTAGCCTTAACCACTAGACTTGAGAAGCTTTCAACCAGAAATTGACCTTAGATCATTTTGGTCACTTTTAATAAAGTCYAGTTGTATATACGTGGACATAGGAGTTAGGACAGTAGGCTAACTGATTGTGTGATCCTAACTCCTTGTTTTAGTCAGCAGGACCCTGACTATATACCGAGTAATTAGAAGAGGTGTGTGCAAGTATTTAGAGTATTGTGTGTATATGTTGTATCATAAAGGGTTTCAGGTCGAATTRGAGAATCGCATCAGAAACTYTTATGTCTACTCAAGAGTARAATGGGTAGAGCATGAGTTAAGTATGAAAGCGAGCTTCGTGTGTGTATAAGTTGTCGAGGGAAAAWTTTTATTGAGCTTATGATCTTGGAACGTAATCCGGAGCGCATTGACAGGTCAMGTGAGAGTATGCTCTTATTAGAGACTTTGATTTACTTTTGATTGTGGTACTTGCCTAATTTTTGTACATACGTATTTTTAAGGGTATTGCCTTGAGTTGAGGGGGTATACCTGTTTATATGCTTGTATATGAGAGGGAAACATGTATAGCAGTTTGATTCAAGACAATTATAAGGTTTTGGTTGATCGAGGCCTAGTGTGTTTCCTCATTGCCTCTGGATATTTTTGGTATSTCTTGAGTTTGCTTGGATTCCTCTGAGTCGAGGGATATGGTTGTTTATRATTAAGACCGTCTYAGTTTGACCCTGGCCGGAGAGGTTATGAAATTTGTGTGATATCGGGGTCGATTTAAGTTGGGGATCGGTTCAACTATGTACGAACTCAAGACTACCTTTTGCTATGATTCTTCGGGTAGGATCTCCTACCTCTGAGGGTATACTGAGTGGAGAGTTCTGAGACTATTCCTTGTATATGACGATCGCTATTACGCTCACATGTGTGGTTTTATCCTGATGTATGGTGGTTTTGTGTGAGAGATGTGTGAGAAACATCTCATATGTTTTGAATTGTGTGAATATGAATGAATGTGAACTGTCTACTCTTCAGTATACTCGTGCGGTCTGCCTTCGGGCGGACGATAAGGCCGGGTATAAGGAGGGGGAGTGCAATTTGTTTTGTGAAGAGATGTGAGAATCCTAAGGGATTTACGAGTCATTGAGACTCTAAAGCTTACCATGTTGGTTGTTGATTGCTTAAGTTATGACGAGGACCCATAAGATGGTCTCTCAGTGATGTTTGTTTTATGATGAGCCCCCCTTGGATTTTGGAGAAGGGGATGTTTTGTGATGTTGTGTGTTATAATGAGACCCCCTCAAATTTTTGGAGGAGGGGATGTTTTGTTTTATGACGAGATCCCCTTATATTTCTGGAAAAGGGGATGATTTTATTGTTGGAAGACTCACCTTCAAAGGTGAGTAAACTGATTTATGGCATGGTAAGTTGTCTGATGAGTGATAAAGTCTGACGAAAAGGACCACAGTTGCTTGGAATGTTTGAGAAGGTCGCAACGAGTGCAGGGCGAGAGATGTCTAAGGATGGGTGGCTGCTGGCTCTGATCAAGCCAGGGGTCACGGCCTTGTGGACCTAACCGTGATTTTGTTTGTGAGCGTGCGAAGGATGCCATGCCTTTTATGGGAGGGATGATAAATGCCTTCAGACCCCTACGTAATCGCGCAGTGGGCCCGTGATTTTGTTTTGGGACGCCCCGTCTAACCACTTGTGCTAGTTCTGGGACATATTGAGGAATACCAAGTTAAACGGTAAGAGTTAGTACCTCTAGGGCGTAACCCAAGTGGATGGCTGTTAGCCGGCGCAACCTGGCTGCGAGACCGCGGAGTAAGAGTTTAAGGGGAGTTGCCCGCCCCAGTGAAATTACTCCGTGGGATAGTGAAGGTTGAGATTTTTGGAAAATCCTGATTGAATGCTTATCAGGAGAAAACCTATCGTTGCATAATCAACGAGGGTACTGCCGCTAAAATAACAACGCGGTGGGCCGTAGTCTTGGTCAGATCAGCCAGGCTATGGTGAGCCAAGATGGAGACCTAGCCTTTCTGTACTAGACTGCAGAAAGTGCAGAGTGGATATTAAGTATATATATATACGTATGTGTATGTGATTGCGAGAGATTTTCAGAGAAGGAAGGCGAGAGTGCCTGAAAAGGTCTCGGCTAAGGCCCGCGTCCCTAGTTTTGGCCAGGACTAGGGACACCCATCGAGAAGCCGAAGGTTGTCTAGGACCGGGGAGAGGACAATTGAGAAGGTCTTTGAAACTTATACTATCAGCGTTCTAGTGCCTGGGCGATGAAGGTCCGGGTTAGAAACCTGGCAGCATATAGTTGTGGAGGCATGGTTTGATGGAGGCCTCTACCCTGTGTTTGTCGGCTAATTGGATTGGTTCTTCTTTCGTCGGCATCTTGGATAGTCTGATAGTTTTTCTGATTTGGCGAAGCGATGGGGACGTCGCTTAATATGGTCCGGTAAGCTGTCGGCGCGAATACCCTTACAAGGGTATCCGCCCTGGTTTTTGTAAGTGACAGAAATTAGATTGGCTTAAAGTTTGAGTACACTGTGCGAGGCGCGGCTGCGTCAGTGGTTTACATTTGTTGAAGGTTGACTAGAATAGAGAGTGTGTGGGCGCGCGGTTTTAAGGTGCGCATGATTTCTTTCCCCTGTTGATGATTGTAAAGCTGACGCGGATGCCGGTTGCCTTGTTTTATTATTATTATTATTTATTCTACGATTAAAGGATGTTTTTCTTTCTGACTGATACGTTTGACCGGGACAAGTGAGTGTGCATGGAGGATGGCGTCGACAGCGACAGTGCGACTTTATGCGGTAAGCGGAGTATGCGAGGAAATAGAACACGCGGATCAGGATTCTGCGTGTTTGATTGCGGGAACTTTGGCAGGCATGGAATGTCGACGGCGAGGTGCGGCCCGCAAAAGCCTGGGTGTGTGCGGCGTCGCGGGCTAGCGGAGCTGCTGCCATCGGCGCGGCCCCGACTCGCGGCTGAGGAGGTCGATGGGGGCAATCTCGGGCTATAGGCCCTGGTTGATAACATGTATAACAGACGCTCGGATTGCCAGGGATCCCTGCGGGAGGGGGTGCCGGAGCCAGCCCGTGTTGAATCGGGGCGGCACGCACTGCTATTGGTCGCATCGACCTCATCATTGCCTCTATTCGAGCATTGTGTTCCCGTTGTTCCTTTTTGCTTTCCTGAATCAGAGTGACCAGTGTCTTGGTTAGTTCCAATAAGGCGGAAGACTCATTCGGTTGCAGGGGATTTTCAATCGGGGGTGGGGGTGCTGTCATTACAGGAATGGGCATGCTTGTAATCACACTCGGGACCGGTCGTTTGGGACTAATGTGTTCTAAATAGGTGACGGGGCCTGACACAAATCCCATGTTTTYAAATTTGTTCTGTAGCGCAGCCAACTCAGCTTTAGCTCTCGCTAGTTCGAACGAGTCTCCTTCCCTAGGATAGTCTTCCCCTTCTAGGAAACTTGCAGCGAATTTTCGTTCCATTTCCTCTGCGGCTGCCATGATYTGTTGCAGCGTGTGATTGATGGGRGAGAACTGTTTTCGTAGTTTCGCCCTCATCGTTCGGTTGTGAAGTCCGTCGATGAACAAATCTCTGCCTACCTGTTTGCCGCGTTCCATTTTCACAAACATCCTGTAGAATCRKTTTCGATACTCRGTGACATATTCGAGGGGGTTTTGAACTCRATCTTTAATCATAAAAAGGGCCTGCTCCGGATMGAKATAATMAAATCGGTTWAGGAAATCTCGCTCGAATGTCGGGAGATCAACCCATACATAGGTGCTAAACCAGTGGTGGGCATCTCCTCCGAATCGTGCGGGGATATTTACATATGCTTCGTTATCATYGTACTGCTGAGCTCGGAGCGTGGCCAGCCATGCTCCAACAAGGTGATGGGCGGGATCCAACAGATAGAGGTCGGGTGGTGTCATRGGCACTCGTGCTCGTGGTGTASGTTGATTAGGATTCTATTGTGGATTCGGGTTCTGTCTATTAGCGTTCACGTTGACCACCCGTCGAGCYGCAGACCGGCTTCTGGTAACGACGGGGTCGCGTCGATGCACGTTCCGTAGTCGAGTTCGTCCACTATTAGCCAGATCGCTTCGATCTTGGTTGTCGTCCCACGAATCCTATAACCCTGCTACGTGTCGGGCTC
>BFEA01001167.1:100486-115858 GCA_003427395.1 Chara braunii
CCATCGGGATTGAGGCTTTACTTGGCGGGTCGCTCCATCTATTGGTGGGGAGCATCACCTGCTGGAAACCAGGTCCAACGTCCCTCTTTTTTGGCAGGTCTTTGTAATGCACATGGAAGATACACACACACGCTCCTCCCCATTATGGCTGGGAGGCCCGAGTGGGCGGCATTGATTACTTCCTTGCGGAAGGATGTACCTCCCCTCARCCCTGCCTAGATTAGCCTGCACTGGTGTGTTTWGGCTATCCTTTACTGGTCCTCGTGGCCGTTGTCCAACCCCTCTAGCTRTATTGCTGTCAGATCAATGTGCTTTGCTAGAGTGGGCAGGGGCACACTTCCCTTCCTATGGTACGCTTCTCATCCACCTTCATTACTCTTTATCCTTCTACATGTCGTACCACTGCATCCCCACTAGGCTATTGGGAGGGGGGGGAAAGGGGTCGGGGAATTCCTCAGGGGTCTCAGTGGGATCCCTGTATCTAATGTGGCCCAGTCATTAAAAATCAGGCAGTAGTTCCTCTCTATTGCTGCTCCCTGTAGACCCACACCTATCTCCTTTGACTCTCCTTTCCATTCCACCTTTCCGATTCTTCCTCCGTCGGGTCCTCCCAGCCAGCTTGAACAAAATTCTTGTATTTTTGTTTAATGTCTTTTTGCRTTTGCAGTACTCGAAGGTGAGTTTTAACCGCATCCCATTTGGCTGTCATTTTTGTTTGGATCTGCTATATTACACTTTCGGTGAATTCTGGGYCTCCTAGTCTCACCCCTTCCATCTCGAAGGTGCAACGCCGTCTCCACAGTGCCGAGAGAACTGCTCTACGTCCCAGTTTGAACATGGTGGTGGTGAATTCCTCAAGGTGTTCCGACTGTTCCCTGGGCCAAGTTTCGCAAAGCAGTGCCTTCCAACCCCAGGGCCACGGTGTGTCTGTACCTAATTCGCTTCAAATTTTGTCCCACCATCTCCACATCCATAGTGCCCTCGGGCATTGTAGGAATATGTGCTCTATTGTCTCTGGGTATTTCCGAGCCGGGAAGGCGTTCGTGCAWAGTTTGCACCAGGGGAGRGTCAACCTTCTTTGTTCCAGCGTTGTTCTGTSTATTAGCTAGTCATTGGTTGACAGGCAGCGGTTGACCCAACCATGAACCGCTTTTCAGGCGGATCATCAGGAATAACACAATCCGCGTGGAACGAGAGAAGGTTAACAACAAYCGTATTTTTCATCACCACTTCAGGACACCCTTCAAAACTWCAGGATGCAGCCTGCCTAAACAGGTGGTTTTCAAGGTCTTCGGACCTTTCACCACTTCAGRACACCTTTCACCACTTGAGGATGCAGTCTGCCTAAASAGGTGGTTTTCAGGGTCTTCAAACCTTTCACCACTTCAGGRCCATTCATGTYTGAAAATCGTAAATGGTCCTGAAGTGRTGAAAGCTCTGAAGACCCTGAAAACCACCTGTTTAGGCAGGCTACATCCTCAAGTGGTGAAGGATGGTTTTCATKGTCTTCGTGCCTTTCACCACTTCAGGAGCATTCAGGATTTTCAGAYTGYCAARAACTCTCACTTGACCACTTCAGGACAYYCTTCACCACTTCAGGATGCAGCCTACCTAAATAGGTGGTTTTCAAGGTCTTCGGACCTTTCACCACTTCAGGACCATTYAAGATTTTCAGACTRTCAAAAACTCTCAYTTCAGAATTTTCATTYCWGAATTTYCAGTTACCCGATAACYGCTTGTGCGTGGAACGAAGCCCTATCCATCCATGAGCTTATGATAGAAAAAAATCTAATAGACCTAGTTAGAATCAGGCACCCGGACAAAAAGGAAATTACTTACTTAAAAAGGAACAAAAGCCAACACATCTTTGCATATCGAATAGATTACTTCTTAACCTTAGAATCACTCATAGGAACAATCCTTAACACACAAATAAGTGAATTACCCCATTACCTAGGCCTAGATCACAAACCGATTAGTCTATTCCTAAATTTAGGAACCACTCCTTATAGAGGACGTAGTTTTTTCAAAATAAACAACTCACTTTTCAATACAACAAAAATGAGGGAAGTAGTCCTTTCCGCATGTCTTAACCATGACTCCACTAAACAAGACTTCCTCGACTTGGTCGTTGGCCTTATGGAATCAACAGAAAAGGCATCCAGGGTAATAGCCTCCAAGATAAAAGAAAAGGAGGAGGAACTACAACAGTTAATAAATTTTGCAAAGAAAAATCTCCTAAACGACCTAGGAAACAGTCTATATGAAAAAATCCTAGAACAGACCAGACAAAAGATGGTGGAATGGGACGAATGGAGAAACAAAGGTCYGAGGATGAGAAACCGAATAAAAGAGTGGGAAGAAGGGGACAAAATGACCAAGTATTTCTTCTGAGTTCTTCAATAAAATCAAGACAAATGCCAGGAACGCAAGAATAGAGAAACTGCAAACAGAACAAGGACAGACTTTCAACCCACAACATATGCTAGCAACARCAACAACTTTCTTCCAAAACCTCTACACTTCAATAGAACAGGACTATCCACAACATAGAATCTCACATGTGAGGGTYAAATTCTTGACACATTTAGACAAAATAATTTCAGCAGAACAGGCAGCGACTATGGACAAGTCAATCACCAAACAAGAGGTCTTCAAAACTCTAAAATCAATGAAACCTAACAAAACCCCAGGACTGGATGGGCTATCAAAGGAGTTTTTTGTTATATTTTGGCCAGCATTGGGCACAAAATACTTCCAATTTCTGGAAAAAGTTTGGAATAGAGGCACATTGGGAGAACTTCAAAGCCGAGGAGTGGTATCACTCATGTACAAGAAAGACGATCCAACAAATATAAAAAATTATAGGTCAATCTCCTTTCTCTCAGTAACATACAAAATTTTGGCCAAACTCGTGGTTAATAGAATAAGAACAATAACAAGGAACCGTTTTCACCTCGACCAGACCGGCTTCATCCCAGGAAGGTTCATCCTGGATAATGTAATGACCCTCAACGAATGAGTCAAATACATCCAAGATAAAGGAATGAACGCGGCTATACTGTATTTTTATTTCGAAAAAGCATACGATCAAGTCATCTCGAACTTCTTAAGTCAATGCATGGAGAAAATGGGGGTGGGTCCAAAGTTCAGAAAATGGGTCCAAGTCCTATACTCAGAAGCTCATTGAAGAGTACAAGACAACGACCATGTATCGCAGTCATATCGAATGACCTGTACAGTAAGACAGGGCCGCTCCACAGGCAGCCCCAATCTTTCTTTTTCATCATGGAGACCATAGCATCCTTTCTAATGAAAGACCCTTCGATTGAAAGATTGGTAGAGGATAGACAACATCCAATTAGCCTGCTCACCATCATCCTATTTGCAGATGACTTGACAGTTCTAATACGGGCATTAGACTCCTTATTTCAAGCACTTACCCGAGTCATGCAAGYCTTCCAAATAGGGTCARARATGAAAATTGGTCTCGAGGCAATGGACCACTCAAATTTTTAGGAGTCCAAGTCTCCAGGCACAACACCAACCARCTAATGGCACTAACTATAATGAATAAGATGATAGCCAAATTGGGTTGCTGATCCARTATCTACACCTCAATATTCGGAAGAGCGCTTATCCTCAACGCATCCATTTTYTCAATGATGTGGTACGTAGCCACGATCTGGAGCCCACCCAAGAAACGGAGAACCCAACTAAGAAGAAGAGCAACAACCTAYATGTGGTCAGGGGATCCCTCCAAAATCAACTTCATCTCAAAGGTAGCATGAAAATATGTCATCCTGAAGAAATCTCAGGGAGGTCTTGGAATCCTGGACCCAGATACACAAATCAAAGCACTACAGACGAAGTGGATCATCAAAATTATAACCAATCACAAGCTACCTTGGAATAAATTGGGGCTACGTAGGATACAACAACTAGCTAGATTCACCCAGATAACATGAGCGGACTCTTCTGGCTCATGGCCAAATCCCGGGCAATGAAAGGCAATTCACAGACAAGGGTGCAAAAAGACCTAGAAAAGGAACAGGACCCTGATTTTTGGAGACAGCTAATGAAATCATGGAAGGAAATCCTCCCTGCAAAAGTGAGAGAACCAACTACCAAGGAAGAAGTCCTCAGACAACCGATCTTCCTCAACCAATCTTTAGCAGACTCCCAAGGGAAATCCTGGACCTTAACTACAAAGGACACAAAATGGGGCACATGGGTGAAAAAAGGAGTGTGGCAAATCAAGCATCTATGGCAGGATATCGACAAGAGATGAAGAACGGCTGTGAAAATGAGGGAATGTTTTTAAGGGTTGCCAAAATCTACAAGAGAACTTAAACAATATTCTGAGCGCAGTCCCGAGCAACTGACTTCAGTTGCTGAGAGGAACCAGCAAGTTGAATCCAGGCGACTGGGCAACAAGATCGACGGACAACATCCCCACCACAGCATACTTTCGCACGAGGGAAGGACCAAGGAATTATTGGCTAATCTGTGACATGTACACAATCGAAGAACCAGGAACGATTACTAGCCTGTTAAGTCGAAACCCTTCAGGAGAAATTGCCTTACCATGACCTACAATAAGGAAAATAAGGGTAGTAGAAACGGAGGATCGTCGCATCTATGAACCACTCCTGAACATAAAAGACCTAGAAATCAACCCAGCAGAATAGGCATGGAAAACGAAATCAGGCTGACCACAGATCGAAAAACGTACTAACATCTTGGAGTACTCCACCAGATTAGGATACTCACTAACAATGAGATCCTTCCCAGTAGCCCAAATCATTAACCAGATATGGGAAACCCACCTCAACCAGCCACCAAACCAAACTCTCCTCACCTCCTGGAATAGAATACTTGCCATCACTTCGGTTAAAATAAAAACTTTCAATAACTATTAGCTCACCGAGCCCTCCCAATGAACAAATGGATGAATAAATGAAGGAACGGGCAGTCGAGATCCGCCTTACAGGAACTCTGCTYTATCTGTCCAGATGGCCTTACATAAKATATARAMCACTGTCTATTACTTTGCCTGAAAGCCAAGCAACTTAGGACTAAGACATCCCAGCTATAAAACTCAAAAATTAACAAAGCTCTCCTAACRGATGAAGTCACACTCCTACTAGGTCTGCACACGCCTAGCACATGGCAAGGATTCGAGTCCATATTCTTCCACAACTTAAGACTCGCAACCTTATGGATRATCTGGAAACGCGGGTGCCAAGAAACAATCGACCAGGTACCCATGGCARCCCAAAAAGCTTGRGAGGGAGTGTTGTACTTAGTGGAAATCGAATATAAAGGCCGCTGGAAGAGAACCCGTAGAAAGATGGCAGACGACATGGCAAACAAGGACATAATAATAGAAGAGTTCGTGAAACACCATCTAGGAGAAGAAAAGATAGCAAGAATTGAATGTTAATCAATTGCAATCTATTAATCAAAATCACGTACGTTCAATGAGAGAAATGAGTGTATCCCAAGTGATCAAAAGAAAGGCACTAGAAAACAGCACTCCATCACTTGTTTTTCGAAGTGATCGCTTCGCGCATTTTCATAAACCCAAGATTTATGTTTTACGCGAGCAACGCAGGCTTTTAGAGTSTGGACAAAGAAGAAAGAAAAATCGGAATGCGTGAATTCGTTCTATTTGGCATTTTCCTATTCAGTGTGCTAAGTTCAACAGGACAGACTTCACTTTGCACAATGGAGGCACAACCACATAGCCCCACCACAAGAATTAGAAACACGCAGAAGTAGGACCCATCTCACAKGTATGTCGTCGAGRTCAGGATAAAGAGATACTTCYAGTCCACAAYTGTAGAAGAGGATAACTGACATCAATAGCCCCCSCATACCCCAATAAGTACTCTTGGAAATTTAGGATAAACGGTAATGAAGGATTGGTTAACCAYGACATCCTATCACATCCAAGGACCCATCAACAACTCGACAAGCCCATAGACGACCAGTCCAGAAGCAACCCCCCACAACTAACAAGACAKAATAGACGACACGACTTAAGTCCAAATGACCCAGATATCCATTAACATCAACCACTAATCACCCAGTAATACAACAGCCAACAACAAGAGTTCAACTTAACCAGCTACSTCCTCACATCCATAACTTGACCCTGAAGCAGTAAAGCATATACCTTACAAGCCCACCAACTCCCCCCACCYCTCTACSGCACACCCCACTAATATACTGTATCACGCCTCACGTTGTTACCCCACACCTACCTTGCTCCCCATTACCCRTAATACCCTTCCCCTGAGACTATACCCTCCCCATATACACCCCGCTTAAGTAGAAAAGGGATGAGGGTTTAGGGTTTAGCATATGAGGAAAATAAACTTTTAAAATATAGATGCCTAAAAGCACTCYAAGGATAAGGAGTACTACARTACATARAAAGGTAGGGATAGGACCATAAGGGTCCTGATAAAGGTTGARCTAGCTCTACCAACAATCCACACAGATCTGACAGCCTTAGAGCTGAGAGGAGAAGCTAGAATCAACCCACATGGGCAGACCTTCARCAACTACAACACAAGGCCATAAGTMTGAGAAGYCGTCCARGTCCAAGATTACGTCATACAGGCTAACTTAGGCAGGGGTGAAGGGTGCTTCATCCTTCCTTGGGAAGTAATTAATGCCAGCTTTCGGACCTTCCCACCATAAGGAACAGCCATTTCGTCAAAACGGACATATTATATTTTTTGAACGAAATCAAAACTGACTTTTTTTGCCAAAATCCGGTCGGAATGTTTTGCTCCTGGGGGTCCGGCGTTCCCAGACGCTGGACCCCCTACATGTATCTGGTCTATGGTTGAGACCAGATACTTTTTTTTTTTTTTTTTGTCTCAACCATAGACCAGATACATGTAGGGGGGTCCGGCGTTCTGGGAATGCCGGACCCCCAGGAGCAAAAAATTCCGACCGAATTTTGGCAAAAAAAATCAGTTTTGATTTCGTTCAAAAAATATAATATGTTCGTTTTGACGAAATGGCTGTCAAGGGGGAGGAGCGTGTGCGAGTACCCATTGTAATTCCTTCTAACTTGCCGGTAGAATCGGAACTGGACTGATGCTCCCCAGAATGGAAAAGGAGCCAGAACCGTAAGGTTCTGTTTAAAAAATAATAATAATAATAATAATAATAATAATAATAATAATAATAATAATAATATTAATAATAATAATAATAAATAAAACCTGATGATGATAGATTGTTTTATTGGAGTTGCACCGAGTCATCAGGAGGCTGAACCCTCGACAATCTGTGGAATCTCCATATTTGATGGCTTGGGTCACTAACCCTTTGACGCGTGTTGAAGGCAGACTGTCCCCAAGCGGAACATAGCAGCGGGCAGCAACCCTGCGGAGCACCTGGCAACGCAGTAGAGGCAGCACGACTGCACAACACCAAAAAYGACTGCAAGGAGCGACACGACAAGCGGAAGACGGGTGAACAGCACAACAACCATGTAGTGAAGCACAAGGCAACACAAGCAAGGCAACCACACTGCAAGAGACGACAGGGCAAKCAGACCAGCAGCTCGGCAACAGTGCAGTGAGGCACAAGGCAACACAAACAAGGCAACCAACCAACAAGGCACGCAAGAARCAAACATGGAAGGCACGACCCGCAGATGGGTAGCAAGGCAGTGGAACAACGAAGTGGAAGGCAACAC
This sequence comes from Chara braunii, assembly GCA_003427395.1. Lineage (NCBI taxonomy): Eukaryota > Viridiplantae > Streptophyta > Charophyceae > Charales > Characeae > Chara > Chara braunii. The sequence goes on from BFEA01001167.1 coordinate 108,210, forward strand.
CAACAACACGGCTACCCCACACAGCAAACAAACAACAACTTGCAGAGAACCACATGCGCAAGCAGGACAGGCAGCAAGGCAGCGGTTGAGCGCAGGCAAGGCAGTTCACACATCCAACACCGAGCAAACCGACACATGACCTACTCACATCACGATTGAACTCCGCAGACTGTTGGTTCCCACCACCCACTGATCCAGGGAGACACTCCGACAACCRTGATCCGTCATCACCMACAGGCAGCGCAAACATCCCAAACCGAGCGGCTCCCCTAAGAGTGCAGTAGGCGCTCCAAACGAGGAACCACTGACTGTTTGGCACTACTTAAGGGTGYTCATTTGSACACACGATAAATACATTGAAAATATCAGAGGGAAGACAGACAAGAGGAAAAAGATTGACAAACATAAAACTGGTTGTGTGTATATGTTTGTTTGTATTGCGCGGCTCCCGTGACTGTGCCGCGGCATGTTGCGTCGGAAGGTGTGTGCTTATAAACAATACAGGGAAAGAGCACGCAGCCCGGGATGCCCATAGAGAAGAATGCTTATAATGTCCAGCTTTCAAAAGCCATGAAAAAAGACAAAACAAAAACCAAGGCAATTAACGGCAAGGCAAGTATAACAAGGCAAACAAAATGACAAGGCAAAGGTCAAGATGTGACACAGCAGTTGGACGACAAGCCACAGCAAAAAACAAAGGGTGGAGGTTATGGGGGAGGCGGGCGGGCAGACAAACAGCACTAGGCAGAAGAATGAGGTGGGAACAACAACTCAAGAAGTAACACTAGGGCGGTGAAACAACAGCATCGGACGTAGGTGGGAGGGCATGGGGGAGGCGGGTGGGCAGCCAAAGAACACTAAGCAAGAAAAGAACGGACTGGAAGTCAAGAAGCAGCAAGGTAACAAGACAACAAGGCAGACAAAAGAACAAGCAGCAAAAAACACAAAGCAAAAAAAATAAAAACTGATGATAGATTGTTTCGTCGGAGTCGCATCGACTCATCAGGAGGCTGAACCCCCGACAATCTGTGGAATCTCCGTACTTGATGGTTTGGGTTATGAACCCTTTCAAATTGGCCCTTGTTGAAGGCAAACTGTCCCCAACTGGAACATAGCAGGGGGCAGCAACCCTGTGTAGCACCAGRCAACACAGTAGAGGCAACACGGCTGCACAACTCCAAAAACGACTGCAAGGGACGACSTGGCAYACAGKACATGCAGCGCAGCAGCCGTGTAGTGAAGCACAAGACAACACAACCAAGGCAACCACACTGCAAGGGACGACATGGTGAGTGGACCAGCATCTCGGCAACCGTGCAGNTTTTTCATCATGGAGACCATAGCATCCTTTCTAATGAAAGACCCTTCGATTGAAAGATTGGTAGAGGATAGACAACATCCAATTAGCCTGCTCACCATCATCCTATTTGCAGATGACTTGACAGTTCTAATACGGGCATTAGACTCCTTATTTCAAGCACTTACCCGAGTCATGCAAGYCTTCCAAATAGGGTCARARATGAAAATTGGTCTCGAGGCAATGGACCACTCAAATTTTTAGGAGTCCAAGTCTCCAGGCACAACACCAACCARCTAATGGCACTAACTATAATGAATAAGATGATAGCCAAATTGGGTTGCTGATCCARTATCTACACCTCAATATTCGGAAGAGCGCTTATCCTCAACGCATCCATTTTYTCAATGATGTGGTACGTAGCCACGATCTGGAGCCCACCCAAGAAACGGAGAACCCAACTAAGAAGAAGAGCAACAACCTAYATGTGGTCAGGGGATCCCTCCAAAATCAACTTCATCTCAAAGGTAGCATGAAAATATGTCATCCTGAAGAAATCTCAGGGAGGTCTTGGAATCCTGGACCCAGATACACAAATCAAAGCACTACAGACGAAGTGGATCATCAAAATTATAACCAATCACAAGCTACCTTGGAATAAATTGGGGCTACGTAGGATACAACAACTAGCTAGATTCACCCAGATAACATGAGCGGACTCTTCTGGCTCATGGCCAAATCCCGGGCAATGAAAGGCAATTCACAGACAAGGGTGCAAAAAGACCTAGAAAAGGAACAGGACCCTGATTTTTGGAGACAGCTAATGAAATCATGGAAGGAAATCCTCCCTGCAAAAGTGAGAGAACCAACTACCAAGGAAGAAGTCCTCAGACAACCGATCTTCCTCAACCAATCTTTAGCAGACTCCCAAGGGAAATCCTGGACCTTAACTACAAAGGACACAAAATGGGGCACATGGGTGAAAAAAGGAGTGTGGCAAATCAAGCATCTATGGCAGGATATCGACAAGAGATGAAGAACGGCTGTGAAAATGAGGGAATGTTTTTAAGGGTTGCCAAAATCTACAAGAGAACTTAAACAATATTCTGAGCGCAGTCCCGAGCAACTGACTTCAGTTGCTGAGAGGAACCAGCAAGTTGAATCCAGGCGACTGGGCAACAAGATCGACGGACAACATCCCCACCACAGCATACTTTCGCACGAGGGAAGGACCAAGGAATTATTGGCTAATCTGTGACATGTACACAATCGAAGAACCAGGAACGATTACTAGCCTGTTAAGTCGAAACCCTTCAGGAGAAATTGCCTTACCATGACCTACAATAAGGAAAATAAGGGTAGTAGAAACGGAGGATCGTCGCATCTATGAACCACTCCTGAACATAAAAGACCTAGAAATCAACCCAGCAGAATAGGCATGGAAAACGAAATCAGGCTGACCACAGATCGAAAAACGTACTAACATCTTGGAGTACTCCACCAGATTAGGATACTCACTAACAATGAGATCCTTCCCAGTAGCCCAAATCATTAACCAGATATGGGAAACCCACCTCAACCAGCCACCAAACCAAACTCTCCTCACCTCCTGGAATAGAATACTTGCCATCACTTCGGTTAAAATAAAAACTTTCAATAACTATTAGCTCACCGAGCCCTCCCAATGAACAAATGGATGAATAAATGAAGGAACGGGCAGTCGAGATCCGCCTTACAGGAACTCTGCTYTATCTGTCCAGATGGCCTTACATAAKATATARAMCACTGTCTATTACTTTGCCTGAAAGCCAAGCAACTTAGGACTAAGACATCCCAGCTATAAAACTCAAAAATTAACAAAGCTCTCCTAACRGATGAAGTCACACTCCTACTAGGTCTGCACACGCCTAGCACATGGCAAGGATTCGAGTCCATATTCTTCCACAACTTAAGACTCGCAACCTTATGGATAATCTGGAAACGCGGGTGCCAAGAAACAATCGACCAGGTACCCATGGCAGCCCAAAAAGCTTGAGAGGGAGTGTTGTACTTAGTGGAAATCGAATATAAAGGCCGCTGGAAGAGAACCCRTAGAAAGATGGCAGACGACATGGCAAACAAGGACATAATAATAGAAGAGTTCGTGAAACACCATCTAGGAGAAGAAAAGATAGCAAGAATTGAATGCTAATCAATTGCAATCTATTAATCAAAATCACGTACGTTCAATGAGAGAAATGAGTGTATCCCAAGTGATCAAAAGAAAGRCACTAGAAAACAGCACTCCATCACTTGTTTTTCGAAGTGATCGCTTCGCGCATTTTCATAAACCCAAGATTTATGTTTTACGCGAGCAACGCAGGCTTTTAGAGTSTGGACAAAGAAGAAAGAAAAATCGGAATGCGTGAATTCGTTCTATTTGGCATTTTCCTATTCAGTGTGCTAAGTTCAACAGGACAGACTTCACTTTGCACAATGGAGGCACAACCACATAGCCCCACCACAAGAATTAGAAACACGCAGAAGTAGGACCCATCTCACAKGTATGTCGTCGAGRTCAGGATAAAGAGATACTTCYAGTCCACAAYTGTAGAAGAGGATAACTGACATCAATAGCCCCCSCATACCCCAATAAGTACTCTTGGAAATTTAGGATAAACGGTAATGAAGGATTGGTTAACCAYGACATCCTATCACATCCAAGGACCCATCAACAACTCGACAAGCCCATAGACGACCAGTCCAGAAGCAACCCCCCACAACTAACAAGACAKAATAGACGACACGACTTAAGTCCAAATGACCCAGATATCCATTAACATCAACCACTAATCACCCAGTAATACAACAGCCAACAACAAGAGTTCAACTTAACCAGCTACSTCCTCACATCCATAACTTGACCCTGAAGCAGTAAAGCATATACCTTACAAGCCCACCAACTCCCCCCACCYCTCTACSGCACACCCCACTAATATACTGTATCACGCCTCACGTTGTTACCCCACACCTACCTTGCTCCCCATTACCCRTAATACCCTTCCCCTGAGACTATACCCTCCCCATATACACCCCGCTTAAGTAGAAAAGGGATGAGGGTTTAGGGTTTAGCATATGAGGAAAATAAACTTTTAAAATATAGATGCCTAAAAGCACTCYAAGGATAAGGAGTACTACARTACATARAAAGGTAGGGATAGGACCATAAGGGTCCTGATAAAGGTTGARCTAGCTCTACCAACAATCCACACAGATCTGACAGCCTTAGAGCTGAGAGGAGAAGCTAGAATCAACCCACATGGGCAGACCTTCARCAACTACAACACAAGGCCATAAGTMTGAGAAGYCGTCCARGTCCAAGATTACGTCATACAGGCTAACTTAGGCAGGGGTGAAGGGTGCTTCATCCTTCCTTGGGAAGTAATTAATGCCAGCTTTCGGACCTTCCCACCATAAGGAACAGCCATTTCGTCAAAACGGACATATTATATTTTTTGAACGAAATCAAAACTGACTTTTTTTGCCAAAATCCGGTCGGAACATTTTGCTCCTGGGGGTCCGGCGTTCCCAGAACGCCGGATCCCCTACATGTATCTGGTCTATGGTTGAGACCAGATACTTTTTTTTTTTTTTTGTCTCAACCATAGACCAGATACATGTAGGGGGACCCCCAGGAGCAAAAAATTCCGGCCGGATTTTGGCAAAAAAAGTCAGTTTTGATTTCGTTCAAAAAATATAATATGTCCGTTTTGACGAAATGGCTGCTAAGGGGGAGGAGCGTGTGCGAGTACCCATTGTAATTCCTTCTGACTTGCCGGTAGAATAGGAACTGGACTGATGCTCCCCAGAATGGAAAAGGAGCCATAACCGTAAGGTTATGTTTAAAAAAAAAAAAAAAAAAAATAATAATAATAATAATAATAATAATAATAATAAATAATAATAATAATAATAATAATAATAAATGAAACCTGATGATGATAGATTGTTTCATTGGAGTTGCACCGAGTCATCAGGAGGCTGAACCCTCGACAATCTGTGGAATCTCCATATTTGATGGCTTGGGTCACTAACCCTTTGACGCGTGTTGAAGGCAGACTGTCCCCAAGCGGAACATAGCAGCGGGCAGCAACCCTGCGGAGCACCTGGCAACGCAGTAGAGGCAGCACGACTGCACAACACCAAAAAYGACTGCAAGGAGCGACACGACAAGCGGAAGACGGGTGAACAGCACAACAACCATGTAGTGAAGCACAAGGCAACACAAGCAAGGCAACCACACTGCAAGAGACGACAGGGCAAKCAGACCAGCAGCTCGGCAACAGTGCAGTGAGGCACAAGGCAACACAAACAAGGCAACCAACCAACAAGGCACGCAAGAARCAAACATGGAAGGCACGACCCGCAGATGGGTAGCAAGGCAGTGGAACAACGAAGTGGAAGGCAACACCAACAACACGGCTACCCCACACAGCAAACAAACAACAACTTGCAGAGAACCACATGCGCAAGCAGGACAGGCAGCAAGGCAGCGGTTGAGCGCAGGCAAGGCAGTTCACACATCCAACACCGAGCAAACCGACACATGACCTACTCACATCACGATTGAACTCCGCAGACTGTTGGTTCCCACCACCCACTGATCCAGGGAGACACTCCGACAACCRTGATCCGTCATCACCMACAGGCAGCGCAAACATCCCAAACCGAGCGGCTCCCCTAAGAGTGCAGTAGGCGCTCCAAACGAGGAACCACTGACTGTTTGGCACTACTTAAGGGTGYTCATTTGSACACACGATAAATACATTGAAAATATCAGAGGGAAGACAGACAAGAGGAAAAAGATTGACAAACATAAAACTGGTTGTGTGTATATGTTTGTTTGTATTGCGCGGCTCCCGTGACTGTGCCGCGGCATGTTGCGTCGGAAGGTGTGTGCTTATAAACAATACAGGGAAAGAGCACGCAGCCCGGGATGCCCATAGAGAAGAATGCTTATAATGTCCAGCTTTCAAAAGCCATGAAAAAAGACAAAACAAAAACCAAGGCAATTAACGGCAAGGCAAGTATAACAAGGCAAACAAAATGACAAGGCAAAGGTCAAGATGTGACACAGCAGTTGGACGACAAGCCACAGCAAAAAACAAAGGGTGGAGGTTATGGGGGAGGCGGGCGGGCAGACAAACAGCACTAGGCAGAAGAATGAGGTGGGAACAACAACTCAAGAAGTAACACTAGGGCGGTGAAACAACAGCATCGGACGTAGGTGGGAGGGCATGGGGGAGGCGGGTGGGCAGCCAAAGAACACTAAGCAAGAAAAGAACGGACTGGAAGTCAAGAAGCAGCAAGGTAACAAGACAACAAGGCAGACAAAAGAACAAGCAGCAAAAAACACAAAGCAAAAAAAATAAAAACTGATGATAGATTGTTTCGTCGGAGTCGCATCGACTCATCAGGAGGCTGAACCCCCGACAATCTGTGGAATCTCCGTACTTGATGGTTTGGGTTATGAACCCTTTCAAATTGGCCCTTGTTGAAGGCAAACTGTCCCCAACTGGAACATAGCAGGGGGCAGCAACCCTGTGTAGCACCAGRCAACACAGTAGAGGCAACACGGCTGCACAACTCCAAAAACGACTGCAAGGGACGACSTGGCAYACAGKACATGCAGCGCAGCAGCCGTGTAGTGAAGCACAAGACAACACAACCAAGGCAACCACACTGCAAGGGACGACATGGTGAGTGGACCAGCATCTCGGCAACCGTGCAGYGAAAAGCACAAGGCATCAGCAAYGAGGCAACCAACCTACACAAGTGRCAAACACGGAAGGCACGCCCAGCGGATGAGCGGCAAGGCAGCGGAGCAGCAAAGCACAAGGCAACCCCAACAACACTGCCACACCGCGCAGCGCACACAACAATTTCCAGAGAACCACATGTGAAGCCAGCGGGACAAGCAGTAAAGCAGCGGCGGAGCGTTGACGAGGCAGTCCACACATCCAACACGGAGCAATGCGGCACATGACCTACTCAAATCACGATTGAACCCCGCAGACTGTTGGTTCCCACCACCCACTCAGCCAGGAAGACAGTCCGACGAGTACCCATCATCACCTACAAGCAACAAAGACATCCCGAACCGAGTGGTCCCCCTAAGAGTGCAGTAGGCACTCCAAACGAGGCACAACCAACTGTTTGGCACTACTCAAGGGTGCTCAGTCAAGCACACAAAAAACTTAGAAAAAAATCAAAGGAAAGACAGACAACAGGAGAAAGACTGACAGACATAAAACTGATTGTGTGTGTGTGTGTGTGTGTGTGTGTGTGTGTGTGTGTGTGTGTGTGTGTGTGT